>MNCI01018868.1:158882-163696 GCA_015680685.1 Gnetum montanum | reverse complement strand
TCGGGTTTGTGTGGTTGAGGTAGCAGAGCATGTCGACACCCCCACGGGGTAGCGTCGGGGGCATGTTTCCTCTTCCTGATCACGGATCCGACCGCTCAGTAGCGTGCGGGTGGTAGATGCGAGCTCACATGCACGTGCCAGGGTACCAGGAGGACTGAGGTTTTGTTGTCCTTCATGCATGTTCGCGTGGCTCGATCTTTAGTGGGTGGCCCCAGAGGTGGCCTTTATCGGTGTGGCATGTGCTGCTTCCCGCGTGGAACTTTGTTCTCACAGAGAAGCATTTTTGAGGTAGCGTTCTTCGGTTCGGTAATCGTATCGAGGGGATGACGGAACCCGTAGGTGTACCTCAATGTTGGGAATTTGCGTGAATGTTGGATGGTGCAGGCAGTAAGCTATGCGCTTGCTCGATGCCCTCGGCACTCGCACGTCCATGGTCGAGAGTGAGGCTGCGTTTGTGTTTTGTTGCGGTGCCACGTTTCCTGGGCGTAAACCGGGAAACGCTGCCAGCAAAGGATTTTGTGTGAAATCGGTGCGTGGAGGGTGTGTCGTGCCTTTCGAGTAAGGAAGGACGACGGTGCCCACCGCACGGGTGCGGACGGCGTTACCTGGTTGATCCTGCCAGTAGTCATATGCTTGTCTCAAAGATTAAGCCATGCATGTCTAAGTATGAACTTACTTCAAACGGTAAAACTGCGGATGGCTTATTAAATCAGTTATAGTTTCTTTGATGGTACCTTACTACTCGGATAACCATAGTAATTCTAGAGCTAATACGTGTAGCAAATCCCGACTCTCGGAAGGGATGCATTTATTAGATAAAAGGCCAATGCTAGCTTGCTTGTTTGCTCAGTGAATCATGGTAACTGGACGGATCGCACGGCCCTTGTGCCGGCGACGCTTCATTCAAATTTCTACCCTATCAACTTTCGATGGTAGGATAGAGGCCTAACATGGTTGTGACGGGTGACAAGGAATTAGGGTTCGATTCCAGAGAGGGAGCCTGAGAAATGGCTACCACATCCAAGGAAGGCAGCAGGCGTGCAAATTACCCAATCCTGACATGGGGAGGTAATGACAATAAATAACAATACCGGGCTCATCGAGTCTGGTAATTGGAATGAGTACAATTTAAAGCCCTTAACGAGGATCCATTGGAGGGCAAGTCTGGTGCCAGCAGCCACGGTAATTCCAGCTCCAATAGCGTATATTTAAGTTGTTGTAGTTAAAAAGCTCGTAGTTGGATCTTGGGATGGGGCGGTCGGTCCGCCGATGCGGTGTGCATCGAATGCTCCGTTCCTTCTGTCGGCGACGTGGTGCTGGCCTTAATTGGCTGGGTCGTAGCTCCAATGCTGTTACTTTGAAAAAACTAGAGTGCTCAAAGCAAGCCTATGCTATGAATACATTAGCATGGAATAACACGATAGGATTTCGATCCTGTTGTGTTGGCCTTCGGGATGGGAGTAATGATTAATAGGGACTGTCGGGGGCATTCGTATTTCATTGTCAGAGGTGAAATTCTTGGATTTATGAAAGACGAACTAGTGCGAAAGCATTTGCCAAGGATGTTTTCATTAATCAAGAATGAAAGTTGGGGGCTCGAAGACGATCAGATACCGTCCTAGTCTCAACCATAAACAATGCCGACCAGGGATCGGCGGATGTTGCTCTTAGGACTCCGTCGGCACCTTCCGAGAAATCAGAGTGTTTGGGTTCTGGGGGGAGTATGGTTGCAAGGCTGAAACTTAAAGGAATTGATGGAAGGGCACCACCAGGAGTGGAGCCTGCGGCTTAATTTGACTCAACATGGGAAAACTTACCAGGTCCAGACATAGTAAGGATTGACAGATTGAGAGCTCTTTCTTGATTCTATGGGTGGTGGTGCATGGCCGTTCTTAGTTGGTGGAGTGATTTATCTGGTTAATTCCGTTAATGAACGAGACCTCAGCCTGCTAACTAGCTACGTGGAGGTACACCCTTCGTGGACAGCTTCTTAGAGGGACTATGGCCGCTCAGGCCATGGAAGTTTGAGGCAATAATAGGTCTGTGATGCCCTTAGATGTTCTGGGCCGCACGTGTGCTACACTGATGCATTCAGCGAGCCTCCTTCCCTGGTCCGAGAGGATCGGGAAATCTTGTGAAAATGCATCGTGATGGGGATAGATCTTTGCAATTATCGGTCTTGAACGAGGAATTCCTAGTAAGCGTGAGTCATCAGCTCGCGTTGACTATGTCCCTGCCCTTTGTACACACCGCCCGTCGCTCCTACCGATTGAACGATCCGGTGAAATGTTCGGATTACGGTGACGATGATGGTTTCGCCATCGTCGACGTCGTGAGAAGCTCATTGAACCTTATCATTTAGAGGAAGGAGAAGTCGTAACAAGGTTACCGTAGGTGAACCTGCGGTAGGATCATTGACGTGCGCATGGTTTTGTCTCATTGGTCACTATCTTGCGTTCTCGTAGCAGCGACGAAGAACACTTGGGGGACCACAACGGTGGTGCCTCATTGGGACAGGACTTCGTGGGGAGAGTGTGCGCTTGGCAGTGGCACGAGACATTGCGTCGGAAGTACGCCTCGCACGTTTGATGGATCGATGGCCCGAAGGGCACGCCATCGCCCAAGCAGGCTTCAGGGCGTCGATCCAGAGTGGGGGCTTAGGTTCCCTCCCGATGGAGGATGTGTCGTCGTCGTCCGTTGAGGATAGGCAAGCCGCGAAGGGAGCGTGTACGCCTGGGTGAGAGAGAGTCACGGAGCTCTACGTTCATGGTCAAACGGATTTTAAATTACAAAGGCTGGACACGAGGGGGACATACGAGGGCCGCTGTTTTCTTCCCCGGGCCATCCAGTTCCACGGGAGGGAGGGGATAAGATGCAATGGCTGGGTGCAGCTCTCTGCTCCCATTGCACGTGTTCTAGGCGAACGGCTACCGTCGGCCTACGGGTTGCAGGGTACGTCGTCGCTTCGGGCAAATGCGGGGGGCATTGAGCCGAATAGCTACAGTGCTGGTGCTTTGCGGGTTGTCGTCCTGCGCACCCGTGGGTTGCGTAGCAAGGTCCTCGTTCGCAGGATGGTCAGCATCACCCTTGTCTGGACATCGACGCTTGGTCGCATCCCCCAGGTGGCGCTTGCTTCTCTTTCCCCAATGCAAGGGTGCGAGTGGCACCAAGGATGCGAGGAACGTCTGCCATGGCGGTCAACCGGGGTTGGTGACCCCAACCATGACTCTCGACAATGGATATCTCAGCTCTCATTTCGATGAAGAACGTAGCGAAATGCGATACTTTGTGTGAATTGCAGAATCCCGTGAATCATCGAACCTTTGAACGCAAGTTGCGCCTGAGGCCTAGGTCGAGGGCATGTCTGGCTGGGTGTGATGAAAGATCCTAGGGCGCGCCCTCTTCACCCCATGCGAGGGGGCAGTGGATGTGGTCGTCCATGTCTCCCGAGGTGTGGTCGCCTGAAAAGTTGCCGTTGATCATGTTTTCTGGCTTCTACCCGGATGGAGCGATGGATGGTGGTGGTGGTTTGTGCATTCCCTGCGCCCTCCCCGCCCTTCTCCTTCGGTGCGATGCGGGACCGAGCGACCGGTGGGGGCGATGTTCCTCCTTTGCATTGCGCATAGGAGGGGTGATGCTCCCTCTTTGCAGTGACCCCAGTTCAGGCGAGGGTACCCACCGAGTTTAAGCATATAACTAAGTGGAGGAAGAGAAACTTACGAGGATTCCCCTAGTAACGGCGAGCGAATCAGGAACAGCCCAGCGTGAAAATCTGGCGGCGGTGGCCGTCCAAATTGTAGTCTGTAGAAGCGTTCCATGCGGCGGACCGAGCCTAAGTCCCTTGGAATGGGGCACCGGAGAGGGTGACAGCCCCATCGGGCTTGGACCCTGCTGCATCACGGGGTGCTATCGGCGAGTCGGGTTGTTTGGGAATGCAGCCCTAAGTGGGTGGTAAATTCCGTCCAAGGCTAAATACGCACGAGAGACCGATAGCGAACAAGTACCGCGAGGGAAAGATGAAAAGGACTTTGAAAAGAGAGTTAAAATGTGAGAGAGGTAGCAGGGTTGCTGGTAGCCTGCTACCTCCCCCATGGTTCGGGGGTCGTGGAGGCACAAGGGGTCCTCCTCTCCTTGTGTCTTCGAAACCATACTGGCATGGCAGTTCCATGCATTAGTAAGAGGAGGCTACGACCTACCTCATTACCCCACTCGGTAGGACCTTACCTGGGAGGGTTGCGTAGTTCAACTCTACATTGGGGTGTTTTACCGGGTGTGTCATGGGACATGTTATGGGTATGTTGCGTGCGCTCCTTGGAGCGCGACACCAACTACCAGCATGCTGTGATGAATCTGGAGGGTTCAGCTAGTAGTCCCCGTGGTGTCCACGTGAGTGGAGCAAGGGAGCGCTATTTAGCTTGTTAGCGAATCGTGAATATTGTTTATGAAACACCGCTCAGGAGACATGCTAACACTAACACATTGGTTGTTGGCATGTGTTTCAGGATTGTTGATTGCTAAGGCATATTCCTCTTGAGTTTTGTCCCAAATTCAGAATCTGCTTGCGAAACTCTTGGGGTGCCGAACAACGTTCTTTGGGGCAGCGTTGTTACAGATGGTATCAAAGCCTCACAGTTTCAAAAATTAGTAAAAGTTTCTTGCTAAGTGGGTACCAGGGTTTGTGGCTTGTGAGGTTTCCATTTTCACCATTTTCAACTTCTGCTAGCCACTTCCCTAGAGGGTGGCCTTGTGCTAAAGCTCTCTTTAGCGAATATGGAGCCGGGTGGACTGAGTGATATGGCTGATGTTCAAACAAA
>MNCI01018868.1:151382-153882 GCA_015680685.1 Gnetum montanum | reverse complement strand
ATATATGGGGGAGGTAGCGTTCTCCCTGGGAGCACTGCACAGTGCTCTCTCAAGAGTGCTCTCCATGGGAGCACCACTCATAGCTGCGCTGGCACGAGACCAAGTGTTGGGGCAATGGTCCCTCGTGACCAAGTGATGGCCCAACGGTCCCTCGTGACTAAGTGTCGGCGCAACGGTCCCTCATGACCACATTTATAAGCGTCCCAGATGGTATGGCCGAAACTGGCCCAATCAACATATATGGGGAGAGGTAGCATTCTCCCTGGGAGCACTGCACGGTGCTCTCGCAAGAGCGCTCTCCATGGGAGCACCTCGCATAGTTGCACTGGCACAAGACCAATTGATGGCCCAACAGACCCTCGTGACCAAGTGTTAGCCAAACGGTCCCTCGTGACCAAGTGTTGGCCAAACAAACCCTCGTGACTAAGGGTTGTCCCAACGGTCCCTCGTGTCCAAGTGTGGGCCCAATGGTCCCTTGTGACCAACTGTTGGCCAAAAGGTCCCTCATGACCAACTGTTGGCCAAACGGTCCCTCATGACCAACTGTTGGCCAAACAGTCCCTCGTGACCAAGGGTTGGCCCAATGGTCCCTCGTGATCACATTTACAAGGGTGCAGGATGGTATGGCTGAAACTAGCCTAATCAACATATATGGGGAGAGGTAGCGTTCTCCCTGGGAGCATTGCACGGTGCTCTCGCAAGAGTGCTCTCCATGGGAGCACCTCGCATAGCTGCACTGGCACAAGACCAAGTGATGGCCCAATGGACCCTTGTGACCAAGTGTTGGCCCAATGGTCCCTCATGACCAACTGTTGGCCAAACAGTCCCTCGTGACCAAGGGTTGGCCCAATGGTCCCTCGTGACCAAGTGTCGGCGCAACGGTCCCTCATGACCACATTTATAAGCGTCCCAGATGGTATGGCCGAAACTGGCCCAATCAACATATATGGGGGAGGTAGCGTTCTCCCTGGGAGCACTGCACGGTGCTCTCGCAAGAGCGCTCTCCATGGGAGCACCTCGCATAGCTGTGCTGGCACGAGACCAAGTGTTGGCGCAACGGTCCCTCGTGACCAAGTGTCGGCGCGACGGTACCTCATGACCAAGTGTTGGCCCAACAGTCCCTCGTGACCACATTTATAAAGGTGCAGGATGGTATGGCTGAAACTAGCCCAATCATCATATATGGGGAGAGGTAGCATTCTCCCTGGGAGCACTGCACGGTGCTCTCGCAAGAGCGCTCTCCATGGGAGCACCTCGCATAGCTGCGCTGGCACGAGACCAAGTGTTGGGGCAATGGTCCCTCGTGACCAAGTGATGGCCCAACGGTCCCTCGTGACTAAGTGTCGGCGCAACGGTCCCTCATGACCACATTTATAAGGGTGCAGGATGGTATGGCTGATACTGGCCCAATCAACATATATGGGGGAGGTAGCGTTCTCCCTGGGAGCACTGCACGGTGCTCTCGCAAGAGCGCTCTCCATGGGAGCACCTCGCATAGCTGCACTGGCACAAGACCAAGTGATGGCCCAATGGACCCTTGTGACCAAGTGTTGGCCCAATGGTCCCTCATGACCAACTGTTGGCCAAACAGTCCCTCGTGACCAAGGGTTGGCCCAATGGTCCCTCGTGATCACATTTACAAGGGTGCAGGATGGTATGGCTGATACTGGCCCAATCAACATATATGGGGGAGGTAGCGTTCTCCCTGGGAGCACTGCACAGTGCTCTCTCAAGAGTGCTCTCCATGGGAGCACCTCGCATAGTTGCACTGGCACAAGACCAATTGATGGCCCAACAGACCCTCGTGACCAAGTGTTAGCCAAACGGTCCCTCGTGACCAAGGGTTGGCCCAATGGTCCCTCGTGACCAACTGTTGGCGCAACGGTCCCTCGTGCCCAAGTGTCGGTGCAATGATCCCCTGTGACTACATTTATAAGGGTGTAGGATGGTATGGCTGAAACTGGCCCAATCAACATATATGGGGAGAGGTAGCATTCTCCCTGGGAGCACTGCACGGTGCTCTCGCAAGAGTGCTCTCCATGGGAGCACCTCGCATAGCTGCACTGGCACGAGACCAAGTGATGGCCCAACGGACCCTCGTGACCAAGTGTTGGCCAAACAGTCCCTCGTGACCAACTGTTGTCGAAACGGTCCCCCGGACCCTCATTTATAAGGGTGCAGGATTGTATGGCTGAAATTGGCCCAATCAACATATATGGGGAGAGGTAGCGTTTTCCCTGGGAGCACTGCACGGTGCTCTCGCAAGAGTGCTCTCCATGGGAGCACCTCACATAGCTGCACTGGCACGAGTGCTCTCACGAGACCAACTGATGGCCCAACGGACCCTCGTGACCAAGCGTTGAACCAACGATCCCTCGTGACCCAGTGTTGGCCCAATTGTCCCTCGTGATCAAGCGTTGGCCCAACAGTCCCTCGTGACCAAGCGTTCAACCAGCGGTCCCTCATGACCAAGTGTCGGCGCAACAGTCCCTCGTGACCA
>MNCI01018868.1:134061-149899 GCA_015680685.1 Gnetum montanum | reverse complement strand
GTGCTCTCGCGAGAGTGCTCTTCGTGGGAGCACCTCGCATAGCTGCGCTCGCACGAGACCAAGTGATGTCCCAACGGACCCTCGTGACCAAGAGTTGGCCAAACGGTCCCTTGTGACCAAGAGTTGGCCAAACGGTCCCTCGTGACCAAGAGTTGGCCAAACGGTCCCTCCTGACCAAGCATTGAACCAGCGGTCACTCGTGACCAAGCGTTGAACCAACGGTCCCTCGTGACCAACTACTAGCCCAACGGTCCCTCGTGACCAACTGCTGGCCCAACGATCCCTCGTGACCAACTACTGGCCCAACGGTCCCTCGTGACCAACTGCTGGCCCAACGGTCCCTCCTGACGAAGTGTTGGCCCAACGGTGCCTCGTGACCAAGTGTTGGCCAAATGGTCCCTCCTGACCAAGCGTTGAACCAGTAGTCCCTCGTGACCAAATTTATAAGGGTGCAGGATGGTATGGCTGAAACTGGCCCAATCAACATATATGGGGAGAGGTTCCATTCTCCCTGGGAGCACTGCACAGTGCTCTCATGAGAGTGCTCTTCGTGGGAGCACCTTGCATAGGTGCGCTTACACGAGACCAAGTTTTGGCGGAACGATCCCTCATGACCAAGGGTTGGCCCAACGGTCCCTCATGACCAAGCATTGAACCAATGGTCCCTCGTGACCACCTGTTGGCCCAACAGACCATGATGACCAAGGGTTGGCCCAACAGTCCCTCGTGACCAAGTGTTGGCCCAACGGTCCCTCGTGACCAAGTATTGGCCCAACGGTCCCTCGTGTCCAAGTGTGGGCCCCATGGTCCCTCGTGACCAACTGTTGGCCAAACGGTCCCTCATGACCAAATTTATAAGGGTGCAGGATGGTATGGCTAAAACTGGCCCAATCAGCATATCTGGGGAGAGGTAGCATTCTCGTTGGGAGCACCGCACGGTGCTCTCGTGAGAGTGCTCTTCATGGGAGCACCTCGCATACCTTCGCTAGCACACGCGCTCTCACGAGACCAAGTGTTGGCCCAACGATCCCTCGTGACCAAGTGTTGGCCAAATGGTCCCTCCTGACCAAGCGTTGAACCAGTAGTCCCTCGTGACCAAATTTATAAGTGTGCAAGATGTTATGGATGAAGCTGGCTCAATCAGCATATATGGGGAGAGGTAGCATTCTCCCTAGGAGCACCGCACGGAGCACTCGTTAGAGAGCTCTTCATGGGAGCACCTCGCATAGCTGCGCTGGCACGAGTGCTCTCACAAAGCCATGCGATGGCCCAATGGACCCTCGTGACCAAGTGTTGGCGCAACGTTCCGTCGTGACCAAGTGTTGGCCAAACGGTCCCTCATGACCAAATTTATAAGGGTGCAGGATGGTGTGGCTGAAACTGGCCCAATCAACATTTATGGGGAGAGGTAGCGTTCTCCCTGGGAGCATCGCACGGTGCTCTCGTGAGAGGGCTCTACATGGGAGCACCTCGCATAGCTGCGCTGGCACGAGTGCTCTCACAAAGCCATGCGATGGCCCAATGGACCCTCGTGACCAAGAGTTGGCCCAACGGTCCCTCATGACCAAGCATTGAACCAACGGTCCCTCGTGACCAAGGGTTGCTCCAACGGTCCCTCGCGACCAAGGGTTGTTCCAACGGTCCCTCATGACCAAGGGTTGGCCCAACGGTCACTCGTCACCAAGTGTTGGCACAATGGTCCCTCGTGACCACCTGTTGGCCCAACAGACCATGATGACCAAGGGTTGGCCCAACGGTCACTCGTCACCAAGTGTTGGCACAATGGTCCCTCGTGACCAAATTTATAAGTGTGCAAGATGTTATGGATGAAGCTGGCTCAATCAGCATATATGGGGAGAGGTAGCATTCTCCCTAGGAGCACCGCACGGAGCACTCGTTAGAGAGCTCTTCATGGGAGCACCTTGCATAGCTGCGTTGGCATGAGTGCTCTCACGAGACCAAGTGATGGCCCAACGGACACTCGTGACCAAGTGTTGGCCAAACATACCTTGGTGACCAAGGGTTGGCCCAACGGTCACTCGTCACCAAGTGTTGGCACAATGGTCCCTCGTGACCAAGTCTTGGCCAAACGGACCCTCGTGACCAAGGGTTGGGCCAACGGTCCCTCGTGACCACATTTATAAGGGTGCAGGATGGTACGGCTAAAACTGGCCCAATCAGCATATCTGGGGAGAGGTAGCATTCTCGTTGGGAGCACCGCACGGTGCTCTCGTGAGAGTGCTCTTCATGGGAGCACCTTGCATAGCTGCGTTGGCATGAGTGCTCTCACGAGACCAAGTGTTGGCCCAATGGTCCCTCATGACCAACTGTTGGCCAAACGGTCCCTCGTGACCAAGCATTGAACCAACGGTCCCTCGTGACCACATTTATAAGGGTGCAGGATGGTACGGCTAAAACTGGCCCAATCAGCATATCTGGGGAGAGGTAGCATTCTCCCTAGGAGCACCGCACGGAGCACTCGTTAGAGAGCTCTTCATGGGAGCACCTCGCATAGCTGCGCTGGCACGAGTGCTCTCACAAAGCCATGCGATGGCCCAATGGACCCTCGTGACCAAGTGATGGCCCAACGGACACTCGTGACCAAGTGTTGGCCCAATGGACCCTCGTGACCAAGTGTTGACGCAACGTTCCCTCGTGACCAAGTGTTCACCAAATGGTCCCTCATGACCAAGGGTTGGCCCAACGGTCACTCGTCACCAAGTGTTGGCACAATGGTCCCTCGTGACCACCTGTTGGCCCAACAGACCATGATGACCAAGGGTTGGCCCAACCGTCCCTGGTGACCAACTGTTGGACCCACGGTACCTCGTGACCAAGTGTTGGCCAAATGGTCACTCGTGACCAAGCGTTGAACCAACGGTCCCTAGTGACCAAGTGTTGGTCCAATAGACAATCGTGACCAGGTGATGGCCCAATGGAACCTCGTGACCAACTGTTGGCCAAACGGTCCCTCGTGACCAAATTTATAAGGGTGCAGGATGGTACGGCTAAAACTGGCCCAATCAGCATATCTGGGGAGAGGTAGCGTTCTCCCTGGGAGCACCTTGCATAGCTGTGCTGGCACGAGCACTTTCACATGACCAAGTGATGGCCCAACGGACACTCGTGACCAAGTGTTGGCCAAACGGACCCTCATGACCAAGTGTTGGCCCAACAGACCATGATGACCAAGGGTTGGCCCAACGGTCACTCGTCACCAAGTGTTGGCACAATGGTCCCTCGTGACCAAATTTATAAGTGTGCAAGATGTTATGGATGAAGCTGGCTCAATCAGCATATATGGGGAGAGGTAGCGTTCTCCTTGGGAGCACCGCACGATGTTCTCATGAGAGTGCTCTCCATGGGAGCAACTCACTTAGCTGCGATGGCATGAGCGCTCTCACGAGTCCAAGTGCTAGCCAAACAGAAGCCCTCCCTGAGAGCGTGCTCCCTGAGAGCATTCTCCTTGAGAGTGCCTTCCTGGTACACACGTGAGAGTGTTCTCCTTGAGAGCACCCTCCCGGAGAGCGCTCTCCCTGAGAGCGGCCTCCCTCAGAGCGTTCTCCTTGATAGTGCCTTGCGCTACACATGTGAGAGCGTTCTCTCGGAGCATGCCCTTCCTAGGAGTGCCCTCCCTGAGAACAAGGGTTGGCCCAACGGAGCTTCGTGACCAAATTTATAAGGGTGTAAGATGGTATGGCTGAAACTGGCCCAATCAGCATATATGGGGAGAGGTAGCGTTCTTCCTGGGACCATCGCACGGTGCTCTCGCAAGAGCACTCTCAAGAGAGCACCTCGCATAGCTTCGTTGGCAAGAGCGCTCTCACAAGAGCGTCTCATGCAGCGCTTGCGAGAGCACTCTTCGTGGGAGTGCCTCTTGCTGCGCAACGTGATGGCGTTCTCTCTTAGAGTGTACTCCCCGAGAGAGCCTTGTGTTGCGCATTTGAGAGCATTCTCAATGAGAGAGGCCTCGTTGAGAGCATTCTGTTGGAGAGCGCTCTTCTTGGGAGTGGCCTCCCTGAAAGCGTTCTTCTCGAGAATGCCCTCCTTGAGAGTGTTCTCCGTGAGAGTGCCCTCCCTAAGCATGCTCAACGTGAGCGCGCTCTCTGTGGGAGCGCCCTCCATGAGAGCTGCCTCCTATAGAGCGTTCTCACTGACAACGTTCTCCCCGAGAGCACCTTACGCTACGCACGTGAGAGTGTTACCCTTGGGAGCGTCCTCCCTGAGAGCGCCTTGCGCTACGCACGTGAGAGCTTTCTCCTCGAAAGCGTCCTCATTGAGAGCGTTCTCTTGGAGAGTGCCCTCCTTGAGAACGGTCTCCTCGAGAGCGCCCTTGTTGAGAGCGTTCTCGCTGAGTGCACCCTCTCTGGGAGCACCTTGGCGTTACGCACGTGAGGATGCCCTCCGTTAGAGCGATGTTCCTGAGAGCGTTCTCGCTGAGTGCACCCTCTCTGAGAGCGCCTTGCGTTACGCACGTGAGGATGCCCTCCTCGAGAGCGTGCTCCCTGAGAGCGTTCTCCTTGAGAGCACCCTCCCCGAAAGCGCCTTTCGGTATGCACGTGAGAGTGTTCTCGTTGAGAGCACCCTTTGTGGGAGCGTTCTCCCTGAGCACACCTTGCGCTACGCACGTGAGAGCATTCTCCTGGAGAGCGTCCTCGTTGAGAGCGTTCTCCTGGAGAGCGTCCTCGTTGAGAGCGTTCTCCTGGAGAGCGCCCTCCCTGAGCATGCTGAACGTGAGCACGCTCTCTGTGGGAGCGCACTCCATGGAGAGCGTTCTCGCTGACAGCGTTCTCCCCGAGAGCACCTTACACTACGCACGTGGGAGCGTTCTCCTTTGGAGCGCCCTCCCTGAGAGCGCCTTGTGCTACGCACATGAGAGTGTTCTCCTCGAAAGCGCCCTCATTGAGAGCGTTCTCTTGGAGAGTGCCCTCCTTGAGAACGGTCTCCCTGAGGACGCCCTCCTTGAGAGCATCCTCCTTAAGAGCGTGCTCCATGAGAACATTCTCCTTGAGAGCGCCCTCCCTGAGAGCACCTTCCGCTACGCACGTGAGAGTGTTCTCATTGAGAGCACCATCTCGGAGGGCGCACTCCCAGAGAGCGCTCTCCCTGAGAGCGGCCTCCCTCGTAGCATTTTCCCTGATAGCGCCTTGTGCTACGCATCTGGGAGTGTTCTCCTTGAGAGCGCCTTCGTTGAGAGCGTTCTCTCAGAGCGTGCCCTTCCTAAGAGTGCCCTCCGAGAGAAGTGTCTCCCTGAGGACGCCCTCCTTAAGAGCGTGCTCTGTGAGAGCGTTCTCCTTGAGAGCACCCTTCGTTAGAGCCGCTTTTTGGAAAGCGTTCTCCTTGAGAGCGCCCTTCATGAGAGCACCTTGCGCAACGCACGTGAGAGTGTTCTCGTTGAGAGCGCCCTCCTGGAGAGTGGCCTCCCTCCAAGCGTTCTCCCTGAGAATGCCTTGCGCTACGCACATGAGAGTGTTCTCCCCGAGAGCATTGTCTTGGAGAGCATCCTCCATTAGAGCGCCCTCCCTGAGAGCTCCCTCCGTGGGAGCGTTCTCCCTGAGTACACCTTGCGCTATGCACGTGAGAGTGGTCTCTTGAAGAGTACCCTCGTTGAGAGCATTCTCTCGGAGCGCACCCTCCATGAGAGTGCCCTCCCTGAGAACAGGCTCACTGAGGATGCCCTCTCCAATAGCATCCTCCTTAAGACTGTCCTTTGCGAGATCGTCCTCTGCGAGAGTGGACTCTATTAGAGTAGCCTCCCTGAGAGTGTTCTCCTTGAGATCACCCTCCCTAAGAGTGCCTTGTGCTATGCTCATGAGAGTGTTCTCCTTGAGAGCGCCCTCATTGAAAACATTCTGTCAAAGAGCACCCTCTGTTAGAGGGGTGTTCCTGAGAGCGTTCTCATTGAGTGCACCCTCTTTGAGAGTGCCTTGCGTTACGCACGTGAGAATGTTGTCCTCGAGAGCACGCTCGTTGAGAGCATTCTCATGGAGAGCAGCCTTTTTTAGAGCGTTCTCACTGAGAGCACCCTCCCCGAGAGCATTCTCACTGAGAGCATTTTCCTTGATGGCACCCTTACTTGGTGCTCTCTCTCTGAGAACGCTCTTTTTGAGAACGCGGTCTTCATGACCAAATTTATAAGGGTGCGGGACGGTATGGCTAAAACTGGCCTAATCAGCATATATAGGGAGAGGTAGCGTTCTTCCTGAGAGCGTACTTGTTGAGAGCGTTCTCTTGGAGAGTGCCCTTCTTGAGATCAGTCTCACTAGGGGTGCCCTCCCTGAGAGCGTTGTCGTTGAGCGCGCCCTCTGTTAGAGTGGCCTTCTGAAGAGCTTTCTCCTTGAGAGGGCCCTTGGTGGGAGCGTTCTCCCTGTAACACCCTCGTTGAGAGCACTGTGTCAAAGAGTGCCCTCCCTGAGAGCGTTGTCGTTGAGCGCGCCCTCTGTTAGAGTGGCCTTTCGGAGAGCGTTCTCTTTGAGAATGCCCTCCAGAGAGCGCCTTGCGCCATGCATGTGAGAGCGCTCTCCTTGAGCTAGTCCTTCGTGATCAAATTTATAAGGGTGCGGGACGGTATGGCTGAAAGTGGCCCAATCAACATATATAGGGGGAGATAGAGTTGACGAGCGGTCGGAGCGATAGAGCGATACGTGGGTTTCTCCCCTTAGGGATGCCTTGCCCTGCCCATGATATCGCGGCCTCGTTGTTCATGTCCGTGACCCGTGAGCCTTGTTTGCGAAGAAGGATAGCCTCGGAGAAGGCGGCGTCCTCGTTTACGATTTGAGATAAAAGGCTTGCAGTGTTGTGGGCATGTTCCGTGGGGTTGGTTGTCCTAGAGCGTTCTTCTTTGATGCCCTCGTTGAGAGCTCCCTCTGGGCAAGTGGTCTCCCTCAAAAGGGACCTCCCTGAGCCAACTTTGTGTTATGCACGTGAGAGTGTTTTCCTAGAGAGCACCCTTGTTGAGATTGTTCTCTTGGAGAGCTACCTCCATTAGAACAGTGTCATTGAGATCTGTTTTTCTAGGGATGCCCTCATTGAGAGAGTCCCTCTTTAAGAGCGTTCTATGTGAGATCACCCTCCTCGAGAGCGTTCTCCTCAAGAGCGCCCTCCCCAAGAGTGTTCTGTTGGAGAGCATCCTCCGTTAGAGTGGCCTCCATGAGAGAATTCTCCATGAGAGCACCTTGCATTACGCACGTGAGAGTTTTCACCTTGAGAGCGTTCTTTCGTAGAGCACCCTCCTTGAGTATGTCCTCCTTGAGAGCGGTCTCCCTGAGAACGTCCTCATCGGTAGCATTCTCCCTGTTGCGCCCTGGTTGAGCGCGGTCTCCTTGAAGAACGCTCTCCTTGAGAGCGGTCTCCCTGAGAGCATGCTCATGGGGAGCGGTCTCCTTGAGAGCGGTCTTCGTAAGAGTGCCCTCCTTTAGAACGCCCTTCTTGAGAGTGATCTTGCTGAGGACGCCTTCATCGTGAACGTTCTCCCTCGAGCGCACTCATCTGGAGCAGTCTCCTTGGGAGCGGTCTTCCTAAGTGTGCCCTCCCTGAGAACACCCTCCTTGAGAGCAATCTCACTGAGGATGCCCTCATCGGGAGTGTTCTCCCTGGAGCTCCCTCATTGAGAGTGCCCTCATCGGGAGCAGTCTCCTTGGGAGCAGTCTTCCTAAGAGTGCCCTCCCTGAGAACGCCCTCCTTGAGAGCAATCTCATTGAGGATGCCTTCATCGGGAGTGTTCTCCCTGGAGCGCCCTCGTTGAGAGCGGTCTCCCTGGAGAATGCCCTCCTTGAGAGCGGTCTCTCTGACAGCACCCTCATCAAAAGTGTTTTCTTGGAGTGCCCTCATTGAGAGCGTTTTATCGAAGAGTGCGCTCCTTGAGAGCATTCTCCCTGAGACCATCCTCCGTTAGAGCGGCCTCCGTGAGAGCGTTCTCCATGAGAGCACCTTGCATTACGCACGTGAGAGTTTTCACCTTGAGAGCGTTCTTTCGTAGAGCACCCTCCCTGAGAATTTCCTCCTTGAGAGCAGTCTCCCTGAGGACGTCCTCATCAGTAGCGTTCTCCCTGTTGCGCCCTCGTTGAGAGCGGTCTCCCTGGAGAATGCCCTCCTTGAGAGCGGTCTCTCTAAGAGCGTGCTCATGGGGAGTGGTCTCCTTGAGAGTGGTCTTCGTAAGAGTGCCCTCCTTGAGAACGCCCTTCTTGAGAGCGATCTTGCTGAGGACGCCTTCATCGTGAACGTTCTCCCTCGAGCGCCCTCATCGGGAGCAGTCTCCTTGGGAGCGGTCTTCCAAAGTGTGCCCTCCCTGAGAACGCCCTCCTTGAGAGCAATCTCACTGAGGATGCCCTCATCAGGAGCGTTCTCCGTGGAGCGCCCTCATTAAGAGTGCCCTCATCGGGAGCAGTCTACTTGGAAGCGGTCTTCCTAAGAGTGCCCTCCCTGAGAATGCCCTCCTTGAGAGCAATCTCACTGAGGACGCCTTCATCGGGAGCGTTCTCCCTGGAACACCCTTGTTGAGAGCGGTCTCCCTGGAGAATGCCCTCCTTGAGAGTGGTCTCTCTGACAGTGCCCTCATCAAAAGCATTCTCCTTGGAGTGCCCTCGTTGAGAGCGTTTTGTCGAAGAGTGCTCTCCTTGAGAGCGTTCTCCCTGAGAGCATCCTCCGTTAGAGCGGCCTCCGTGAGAGCGTTTTCCATGAGAGCATCTTGCGTTACACATGTGAGAGTTTTCACCTTGAGAGCGCCCTTCCTAAGAGCACCCTTCCTGAGAACGCCCTCCTTGAGAGCAGTCTCCCTAAGGACGTCCTCATCGGTAGCGTTCTCCCTGTTGCGCCCTCATTGAGAGCGATCTCCCTAGAGAACGCCCTCCTTGAGAGTGGTCTCTTTGAGAGCACGCTCATGGGGAGCAGTCTCCTTGAGAGCGGTCTTCGTAAGAGTGCCCTCCTTGAGAATGCCCTTCTTGAGAGCGATCTTGCTGAGGACGCCTTCATCATGAACGTTCTCCCTCGAGCGCCCTTCCTAAGAGTGCCCTCCCTGAGAACGCCCTCCTTGAGAGCGGTCTCCCTGAGGATGTCCTCATTGGTAGCGTTCTCCCTATTGTGCCCTCGTTGAGAGCGATCTCCCTGGAGAATGCCCTCCTTGAGAGCGGTCTCCCTGAGAGCACGGTCATGGGGAGCGCCTATTGTGCCCTCGTTGAGAGCGATCGTGCCCTCCTTGAGTATGCCCTTCTTGAAAGCGATCTTGCTGAGGACGCCTTCATCATGAACGTTCTCCCTCGAGTGCCCTCATCGGGAGCAGTCTCCTTGGGAGCGGTCTTCCTAAGTGTGCCCTCCCTGAGAACGCCCTCCTTGAGAGCAATCTCACTGAGGACGCCCTCATCAGGAGCATTCTCCCTGGAGCGCCCTCATTGAGAGCACCCTCATCGGGAGCAATCTCCTTGGGGGCAGTCTTCCTAAGAGTGCCCTCCCTGAGAATGCCCTCCTTGAGAGCAATCTCACTGAGGATGCCTTCATCGGGAGTGTTCTCCCTAGAGCGTCCTCATTGAGAGCGGTCTCCCTGGAGAATGCCCTCCTTGAGAGCGGTCTCTCTGACAGCGCCCTCATCAAAAGTGTTCTCCTTGGAGTGCCCTCCCTGAGAACGCCCTCCTTGAGAGCAATCTCACTGAGGACGCCCTCATCAGGAGCATTCTCCCTGGAGCGCCCTCATTGAGAGCACTCTCCCTGGAGAATGCCCTCCTTGAGAGCGGTCTCTCTGACAGCGCCCTCATCAAAAGTGTTCTCCTTGGAGTGCCCTCCCTGAGAACGCCCTCCTTGAGAGCGGTCTCCCTGAGGATGTCCTCATCGGTAGCATTCTCCCTGTTGTGCCTTCATTCAGAGCGGTCTCCCTGGAGAACGCCCTCCTTGAGAGTGCTCTTTGAGAGCGCGCTCATGGGGAGCGGTCTCCTTGAGAGTGGTCTTCGTAAGAGTGCCCTCCTTGAGAATGCCCTTCTTGAGAGCGATCTTGCTGAGGACGCCTTCACGGTGAACGTTCTCCCTCAAGCACCCTCATCGGGAGTAGTCTCCTTGGGAGTGGTCTTCCTAAGTGTGCCCTCCCTGAGAATGCCCTCCTTGAGAGCAATCTCACTGAGGACGCCCTCATCGGGAGCATTCTCCCTGGAGTGCCCTCATCGGGAGCAGTCTCCTTGGGAGCAGTCTTCCTAAGTGTGCCCTCCCTGAGAACGCCCTCCTTGAGAGCAATCTCACTGAGGATGCCCTTATCGGGAGCGTTCTCCCTGGAGCGCCCTCATTGAGAGCACCCTCATCGGGAGCAGTCTACTTGGGAGCAGTCTTCCTAAGAGTGCCCTCCCTGAGAACGTCCTCCTTGAGAGTAATCTCATGGAGGACACCTTAATCGGGAGCGTTCTCCCTGGAGTGCCCTCATTGAGAGGTGTCTCCTTGGAGAATGCCCTCCTTGAGAGCGGTCTCTCTGACAGCGCCCTAATCAAAAGTGTTCTCCTTGGAGCACCCTCGTTGAGAGCATTTTTTCGAAGAGTGCCCTCCTTGAGAGCGTTCTCCGTTAGAGCATCCTCCGATAGAGCGGCCTCAGTGAGAGCGTTCTCCATGAGAGCACCTTGCGTTATGCACGTGAGATTTTTCACCTTGAGAGCACCCTTCCTAAGAGCGCCCTCCCTGAGAACGCCCTCCTCGAGAGTAGTCTCCCTGAGGACATCCTCATCGGTAGCATTCTCCCTGTTGCGTCCTCGTTGAAAGCGGTCTCCCTGGAGAACGCCCTCCTTGAGAGCGGTCTCTCTGAGAGCGCGCTCATGGGGAGCGGTCTCCTTGAGAGCGGTCTTCGTAATAGTGCCCTACTTGAGAACGCCCTTCTTGAGAGCGATCTTGCTGAGGACGCCTTCATCGTGAACGTTCTCCCTCGAGCGCCCTCATCGGGAGCAGTCTCCTTGGGAGCGGTCTTCCTAAGTGTGCCCTCCCTGAGAACACCCTCCTTGAGAGCAATCTCACTGAGGACGTCCTCATCGGGAGCATTTTCCCTGGAGCGCCCTCATTGAGAACGCCCTCATCGGGAGCAGTCTCCTTGGGAGCGGTCTTCCTAAGAGTGCCCTCCCTGAGAACGTCCTCCTTAAGAGCAATCTCACTGAGGACACCTTCATCAGGAGCGTTCTCCCTGGAGCACCCTCGTTGAGAGCGGTCTCCCTGGAGAATTCCCTCCTTGAGAGCGGTCTCTCTGATAGTGCCCTCATCAAAAGCGTTCTCCTTGGAGCGCCCTCGTTGAGAGCGTTTTGTCGAAGAGTGCCCTCCTTGAGAGCGTTCTCCTTGAGAGCATCCTCAGTTAGAGCAGCCTCCATGAGAGTGTTCTCCATGAGAGCACCTTGCATTACGCACGTGAGAGTTTTCACCTTGAGAGCACCCTTCCTAAGATCGCCCTCCCTGAGAATGCCCTCCTTGAGAGCGGTCTCCCTGAGGACGTCCTCATCGGTAGCATTCTCCCTGTTGCGCCCTCATTGAGAGTGGTCTCCCTGGAGAACGCCCTCCTTGAGAGCGGTCTCCCTGAGAGCGTGCTCATGGGGAGTGGTCTCCTTGAGATCAATCTTCGTAAGAGTTCCCTCCTTGAGAACGCCCTTCTTTAGAGCGATCTTGCTAAGGACGCCTTCACGGTGAACATTCTCCCTCGAGCGCCCTCATCAGGAGCAGTCTCCTTGGGAGCGGTCTTCCTAAGTGTGCCCTCCCTGAGAACGCCCTCCTTGAGAGCAATCTCACTGAGGACGCCCTCATCGGGAGCGTTCTCCCTGGAGCGCCCTCATTGAGAGCACTCTCCCTGGAGAATGCCCTCCTTGAGAGCGGCCTCTCTGACAGCACCCTCATCAAAAGCGTTCTCCTTGGAGTGCCCTCGTTGAGAGCATTTTGTCGAAGAGTGCCCTCCTTGAGAGCGTTCTCCCTGAGAGCATCCTCCATTAGAGCGGCCTCCGTAAGAGCGTTCTCCATGAGAGCACCTTGCGTTACGCACGTGAGAGTTTTCACCTTGAGAGGGTTCTTTTGTAGAGCGCCCTTCCTAAGAGCACCCTTCCTAAGAGCACCCTTTCTAAGAGTGCCCTTTCTAAGAGTGCCCTCCCTGAGAAAGCCCTCCTTGAGAGCGGTCTCCCTGAGGATGTCCTCATTGGTAGCATTCTCCCTGTTGCGCCCTCGTTGAGAGCGGTCTCCCTGGAGAACGCTCTCCTTGAGAGTGGTCTCCCTGAGAGAGCGCTCATGGGGAGCGGTCTCCTTGAGAGCGGTCTTTGTAAGAGTGCCCTCCTTGAGAACGCCCTTCTTGAGAGCGATCCTTCTGAGGATGCCTTAATCATGAATGTTCTCCCTCAAGCACCCTCATTGAGAGCAGTCTCCTTGGGGAGCAGTCTCCTTGGGAGCGGTCTTCCTAAGTGTGCCCTCCCTGAGAACGCCCTCCTTGAGAGCAATCTCACTAAGGATGCCCTCATCGGGAGCGTTCTCTCTGGAGCGCCCTCATTGAGAGTGCCCTCATCGGGAGTAGTCTTCTTGGGAGTGGTCTTCCCAAGAGTGCCCTCCCTGAGAACGCCCTCCTTGAGATAAAAGGCTTGCAGCGTTGTGGGCATGTTCCATGGGGTTGGTTGCCCTGGAGTGTTCTTCTTGGAGCGCCCTCGTTGAGAGCTCCCTTTGGGCGAGTGGTCTCCCTCAAAAGGGACCTCCTTGAGTGCACTTTGTGTTATGCACGCGAGAGTGTTTTCCTGGAGAGCACCCTTGTTGAGATTGTTCTCTTGGAGAGCTACCTCCATTAGAACAGTCTCATTGAGATCGGTTTTGTTGGGGACGCCCTCGTTGAGAGAGTCCCTCTTTAAGAGCGTTCTACGTGAGATCGCCCTCCTCGAGAGCGTTCTCCCTGAGAGCTCTCTCCCTTAGAGCGACCTCTCTTAGAGCATCCTCCTCTAGGACACCTTGCGTTGCATATGTGACAGTGTTCTCCCTGAGAGCGCCTTTGTTGAGAGTGTTGTCTTGGATAGTGGTCTCGATTAGAATGCCTTCCTTGAGAGCGGGCTCCGTGAGATCGCCCTTGATGAGAGCATTGTTTTTAGGAGTGCCCTTCATTGGAGGGGCCTTCAGAACAGCGTTCTCTTTGAGAGCGTCCTCGTTGAGATCGTTCTGTTGAAGAGTGCCTTCGTTTAGAGTGTGCCCTTCACGAGAGCATTTTCCCTGAGAGTGGCCTCTGTGAGAACGTTCTTCCTGAGGACGCGTTCTCTGATTATCTTGTGCTACGCCAGTGAGAGCGTTCTTCTTGAGAGCGCCCTCGTTGAGAGTTCTTTCTCAGAAGGTGCCCTCTTAGAGAATGGTCTTCGTTAGTGCAAGTACCCTCAGAGCGTTCGACCTAAGATCACCTTGTGTTATGCACATGATAGTGTTCTCCCCGAGAGTGCTATTATTGGGAGTGTTCTCTTGGAGAGCGTCCTCCATTACAACGCCCTCGTTGAGATCGGTCTGGCTGAGGATGCCCTCCTTGTGAGCGTTCTTCTTTAGAGCACCCTCTGTTAGAGCGACCATCTGACAAGTGTTCTCTTTGAGGATGCCCTTTCCTGGATCGTTCTTCATAGAGTGCCCTCGTCGAGATCGTTCTGTCGAAGGATACCCTCATTTAGATCGCCTTTGCTGAGATCGTTCTTCCTAAGAGCGATCTCTGTGAAAGCATTCTCCTTGAGAGCTTCCTCCATGATGGTGTTGTTCATGGGATCACCTTGCGTTATGCACGTGAGAGTGTTCACCTTGAGAGTGGCGTCATTGAGAGTGGCCTTTGCAAGAGCGTTCTCCTTGAGAGCAGATTCGAGGAAAGCGTTGTCCATGAGAGCACCTTTCGTTATGCACGTGAGAGTGTTCACCTCGAGAGTGCCCTCATTGAGCATGTTCTTTTGGAGAACGCCCTTCGTAAGAGTGCCCTTCTTGAGAATGCCCCCCTTGAGATTGGCCTCCCAGAGGATGCCCTGCTCAAGAGCGTCTTTCTTAAGAACGTTCTTCATGAGATTGACCTCCCCGGGAGTGCCCTCCTTGAGAGCGTTCTCATGTAGAGCTTTCTGCGTAAGAGTGGCATCTCGAAGACCGATCTCCTTGAGAGTGTCTTTCTTGAGAGCACATTGCACTACATTATAGTATTCTCTAAGAGGGAACTCTCGTAGAGAGCTTCATCTTGGAGGGTGACCTCCCGGAGAGTGGTCTCCCTTAGAGCGTTCTCCCTGAGAGCACTTTGCGTTATGCAGGTGAGAGTGTTCTCCTTGAGAGCACCTTTGTTGAGCTACATTTGTATTAGAATGTCGTCCTTGAGATTGGTCTTATTGGGGACGCCCTCCTTTAGAGCGTTCTACATGAGATCGCCCTCCCCGAGAGCGTTGATTTGGTCTTTCGTGACCAAATTTATAAGGGTGCGGGACGGTATGGCTGAAACTAGCCCAATCAACATATATAGGGGGAGGTAGAGTTGACGAGAGGTTGGAGAGATAAAGTGATACATGGGTTTCTCCCCGCAGGGATGTTTTGCCCTACCCACGATATCACGGCATGGTTGTTCATGTGGATGACTTGCAAGGCTTGTTGGGAAGAAGGATAACCCCGGAGAAGGCGGTGTCCTCGTTTACGATTTGATTCGGGTGACCGTTTCGTGGTCGTTGTTGGTTTTGGGTTGAGGACCCTATAGACTCGGGTGACCATCTCGAAGTCGTAGCACAACAAAAAGAGCCTTTTCTGGACTCAAGGACACAGGTAGCGCCTTCCCTTGGAGTAGCTTGCGAAGTTTGAGTGCACGCTCGAACATGATCATAAGTTGTTTAAGGGTTAGGAAAAGCAGTCAGAGGGATGTTTGAGGCCATGTCTCGAAAATCCCTTGTCTTGGCTACGGCACGCTGTGTCTCTGTGTTTCATGAAGGAGTTTTCCGTTGCTCGTTCGCATGATGGGGAATTCGGTTAACCCTGAAACTCCTTTCTATAGAGTTGCGAGATTGGAGCCGACACTGATGGCTTTACGGGATTGAACGCTCCCGTGCGGAAACATTGTTCAACAATTTCGTGTGAACGGTAGCGTTGATTCGGTGTGGTGGAGGAGGCAGAGCATTTGGATGCCCCCACGGGGTAGCGTCGAGTGCATGTCGTCTTTGCCTGTACACCGATTTGATTGCCTAGTAGCGCATGGGTGGTAATGGCGAGTTCACATGGATGGGTCGAGAATGGACGAGGGACATGTTCTCTCTTGTTCTACATGCAATTGAGGGTGCCTCGTTGTTGGTTTCGGGTTGAGGACTCTATAGACTCGGGTGACCGTCTCGAGGTCATAGCACAACGAAAAGAGACTTTTGTGGACTCAAGGACACAGGTAGCGCCTTCCCTTGGAGTAGCTTGCGAAGTTTGAGCACAGGCTCGAACATAGTCGTAAGCTGTTTAAGGGTTAGGAGAAGCATTCGGAGGGATGTTTGAGGCCATGTCTCGAAAATCCCTTGTCTTGGCTACGGCATGCTATGTCACTGTGTTTCATGAAGGACTTTCCATTGCTCGGTTGCGTGACGGGTAATTCAATTAACCCTAAAACTCGTTTCTATAGAGTTGCGAGATCGGAGCCGACACTGATGGCTTTACGGGATTGAATGATCCCGTGCAAAAATGTTGTTCAACGATTTTGTGCGAACGGTAGCGTTGATTTGGTGAGGTGGAGGAGGCAGAGCGTTTGGACGTCCCCACGGGGTAGCATCGAGCGCATGTCTTCTCTGCCTGTTCACCGATTCAATTGCCTAGTAGCGCATGGGTGGTAATGGTGAGTTCACATGGATGGGTCGAGAAAGGACGAGGGACGTGTTCTCTCTTGTTCTGCATGCAGTTGAGG
>MNCI01018868.1:117727-128807 GCA_015680685.1 Gnetum montanum | reverse complement strand
ATGGCACGCTATGTCTCTGTGTTTCACGAAGGAGTTTTCTGTTGCTCGGTCACGTGACGGGGAATTCGGTTAACCCTGAAACTCGTTTCTATAGATTTGCGAGATCGGAGTCGGCATTGATGGCTTTACGGGATTGAACGATCCTGTGCGGAAACGTTGTTCAACGATTTCGTGCGAACGGTAGCGTTGATTTGGTGTTGTGGAGGAGGTAGAGCGTTTGGATGCCCCCACGGGGTAGCGTCGAGCGCACGTCGTCTCTGACTGTTCACCGAGTCGATTGCCTAGTAGCGCATGGGTGATAATGGCGAGTTCACCTGGATGGGTCGAGAAAGGAAGAGGGACCTGGCCTCTCCTGTTCTCCATGCAGTTGCGTGTGCCTCGCTGTTGTTTTTGGTTTGAGGATTCTATTGATTCGGGTGACCGTTTTGTGATCGTGGCATCTCGAGAATAGCCTTTTGCGGATTCAAGGATACAGGCTTGCGTTGTGATGCGAACGACGCCCCCGGCGTCAGTTCATAGTTGGGTTTGTGATTCTGGGATTCCTCTCTTGTTTTCCTTGATGGGAAAGCAGTTGAGCACGTGCGAATGGCTGTGTTGGATTTATGTGATTGAGGTAGCAGAGCATGTCGACGCCCCCACGGGGTAGCGTTGGGTGCATGTTTCCTCTTTCTGATCATGGATCCGACCGCTCAGTAGCACGCGGGTGGTAGATGTGAGTTTACGTGGATGTGCCGGAATACCAGGAGGACTGAGGTTCTGTTGTCCTTCATGCACGTTCGCGTGGCTTGTTCTTCAATGGGTGGCCCCAGAGGTGGCCTTTATCGGTGCGGCGTGTGCTGCTTCCTGCGTGGAACTTTGTTCTCATGGAGAAGCATTTTTGGGGTAGCGGTCTTAGGTTCGGTAATCATATCGAGGGGATGGAGGAACCCGTAGGCATACCTCGATGTTGGGCATTTGCATGAATGCTGGATGGTGTGGGCAGTAAGCTGTGTGCTTGCTCGATGCCCTCGGCACTCATACGTCTGTGGTAGAGAGTGAGGCTGCGTTTGTGTTTTGTTGCGGTGCCGCGTTTCCTGGGCGTAAACCGAGGAACGCTGCCCGCAAAGGATTCTGTGCGAAATCGGTGCGTGGAGGGTGTGTCGTGTCTTTTGAGTAAGGAAGGACGACGGTGCCCACCGCACGGGTGCAGACGACGTTACCTGGTTGATCCTGCCAGTAGTCATATGCTTGTCTCAAAGATTAAGCCATGCCTATCTAAGTATGAACTTACTTCAAACGGTGAAACTGCGGATGGCTCATTAAATCAGTTATAGTTTCCTTGATGGTATCTTACTACTCGGATAACCATAGTAATTCTAGAGCTAATACATGCAACAAATCCTGACTCTCAGAAGGGATGCATTTATTAGATAAAAGGCCAATGTGAGCTTGCTCGTTTGCTCGGTGAATCATGGTAACTGGACGGATCGCACGGCCCTTGTTCTGGCAACGCTTCATTCAAATTTCTGCCCTATCAACTTTCGATGGTAGGATAGAGGCCTACCATGGTTGTGATGGGTGACGGGGAATTAGGGTTCGATTCCGGAGAGGGAGCCTGAGAAACGGCTACCACATCCAAGGAAGGCAGCAGGCGTGCAAATTACCCAATCCTGACACGGGGAGGTAGTGACAATAAATAACAATACCGGGCTCATCGAGTCTGGTAATTGGAATGAGTACAATTTAAAGCCCTTAACGAGGATCCATTGGGGGGCAAGTCTGGTGCCAGCAGCCACGGTAATTCTAGCTCCAATAGCGTATATTTAAGTTGTTGCAGTTAAAAAGCTCGTAGTTGGATCTTGGGATGGGGCGGTCGGTCCGCCGATGCGGTGTGCATCGACCGCTCTATTCCTTCTATCGGCGACGTGGTGCTGGCCTTAATTGGTTGGGTTGCAGCTCCGACGCTGTTACTTTGAAAAAACTAGAGTGCTCAAAGCAAGCCTATGTTGTGAATACATTAGCATGGAATAACGTGATAGGATTTTGATCCTGTTGTGTTGGCCTTCGGGATGGGAGTAATGATTAATAGGGACTGTCGGGGGCATTCGTATTTCATTGTCAGAGGTGAAATTCTTGGATTTATGAAAGACGAACTAGTGTGAAAGCATTTGCCAAGGATGTTTTCATTAATCAAGAACGAAAGTTGGGGGCTCCAAGATGATCAGATACCGTCATAGTCTCAACCATAAACGATGCCAACCAGGGATCGGCGGATGTTGCTCTTAGGACTCCGTGGGCACCTTCCGAGAAATTAGAGTGTTTGGGTTCCGGGGGGAGTATGGTCGCAAGGCTGAAACTTAAAGGAATTGATGGAAGGGCACCACCAGGAGTGGAGCCTATGGCTTAATTTGACTCAACACGGGAAAACTTACCAGGTCCAGACATAGTAAGGATTGATAGATTGAGAGCTCTTTCTTGATTCTATGGGTGGTGGTGCATGGCCGTTCTTAGTTGGTGGAGTGATTTGTCTGGTTAATTCCATTAACGAACGAGACCTCAGCTTGCTAACTAGCTACGTGGAGGTACACCCTTCACGGACAGCTTCCTAGAGGGACTATGGCCGCTCAGGCCATGGAAGTTTGAGGCAATAACAGGTCTGTGATGCCCTTAGATGTTCTGGGCCACACGCGCGCTACACTGATGCATTCAGCGAGCCTCCTTTCCTGGTCCGAGAGGATTGGGAAATCTTGTGAAAATGCATCTTGATGGGGATAGATCTTTGCAATTATAGGTCTTGAACGAGGAATTCCTAGTAAGTGTGAGTCATCAGCTCGCGTTGACTACATCCCTGTCCTTTGTACACACCGCCCGTCGCTCCTACCGATTGAACGATCCGGTGAAATGTTCGGATTACGGCGACGATGATGGTTTCGCCATCGTCGACGTCGTGAGAAGCTCATTGAACCTTATCGTTTAGAGGAAGGAGAAGTCGTAACAAGGTTACCGTAGGTGAACCTGCGGTAGGATCATTGACGTGCGCATGGTTTTGTCTCGTTGGTCACTGTCTTGGATTCCCGTTGCAGCGATGAAGAATGCTTGGGGAACCACGACGGTGGTGCCTCGCCGGGACGGGACTTCGTGGGGAAAGCGTGCGCTTGGCGGTGGCGCGAGATGTTGCGTCGGAAGTACGCCTTGCACTTTTGATGGATCGATGGCCCGAAGGGCACGCCATCGCCAAGGCAGGCTTCGGTGCGTCGATCCGGAGTGGAGGCTTAGGTTCCCTCCTGATGGAGGACGTGTCGTCGTCGTCCGTTGAGGATAGGCGAGCCGCAAAGGGAGCGTGTACGCCTGGGTGAGAGAGAGCAATGGAGCTCTACGTTTGTGGTCAAATAGCTTTTAAAATACAAAGGTTGGATGCGAGGGGGACATACGAGGGCCGCTATTTTCTTCCCCGGGCCATCCGGTTCCATGGGAGGAAGGGGATAAGACGCGATGGCTGGGTGCAGCTCTCTGCTCCCTTCACACATGTTCTAGGCGAATGGCTGCCGTCGGCTTGCAGGTTGCAGGGTACATTGTCACTTCGAGCAAATGCGGGGGGCATTGAGCTGAACAGCTGCGGTGCTGGTGCTTCGCGGGTTGTCGTCCCGCGCACCCGTGGGTTGCGTAGCAGGGTCCTCGTTCGCAGGGTGGTCGACATCACCCTTGTCCGGACGTCGACGCTTGGTCGCATCCGCCGGGTGGCGCTTGCTTCTCTTTCCCCAATGCAAGGGTGCGAGTGGCACCAAGGATGCGAGGAACGTCCGCCGCGGCGGTCAACCGGGGTTGGTGACCCCAACCACGACTCTCGACAATGGATATCTCGGCTCTCGTTTCGATGAAGAACGTAGCGAAATGCGATACTTTGTGTGAATTGCAGAATCCCGTGAATCATCGAATATTTGAACGCAAGTTGCGCCCGAGGCCTAGGTCGAGGGCACGTCTGGCTGGGTGTGATGAAAGATCGTAGGGCGCGCCCTCTTCGCCCCGTGCGAGGGGGCAGCGGATGTGGTCGTCCGTGTCTCCCGAGGTGCGGTCGGCTGAAAAGTTGCCGTCGATCGTGTTTTCTGGCTTCTACCCGGACGGAGCGATGGATGGTGGTGGTGGTCTGTGCGTTCCCTATGCTGAGCACGCACGAGGTACGTTGGCCCCCTCCCTACCCTTCTCCTTGGGTGCGATGCGGGACCGAGCGACCGGTGGGGACGATGTTCCTCCTTTGCGTCGCCCATAGGAGGGGTGATGCTCCCTCTTCGCAGTGATCCCAGTTCAGGCGAGGGTACCCGCCGAGTTTAAGCATATAACTAAGCAGAGGAAGAGAAACTTATGAGGATTCCCCTAGTAACGGCGAGCGAACCAGGAACTGCCCAGCATGAAAATCTGGCAACGGTGGCCGCCCGAATTGTAGTCTGCAGAAGCGTCCCCTGCGGCGGACCGAGCCTAAGTCCCCTAGAATGGGGCACCAGAGAGGGTGATAGCCCCATTGGGCTCAGACCCTACTGCATCACGGGGCGCTATCGGCGAGTCGGGTTATTTGGGAATGCAGCCCTAAGCGGGTGGTAAATTCCGTCCAAGGCTAAATACGCGCGAGAGACCGATAGCGAACAAGTACCGCGAGGGAAAGATGAAAAGGACTTTGAAAAGAGAGTTAAAAAGTGCTTGAAATTATCGAGAGGGAAGCGGATGTAGGCCAACGTTGCTTCCCGGCCGGACGTGGAGCAGAGCGTGTACGCTTCGGTCTGCCACTCGGTCCGGGAGGCGAGTCCACGTGGATCAGTGTCGTGGCACAAGCGTGCGCAGCTGGCTGCGCGCGTGCTGCCGCTGCGATGGTCGAGGGTCCAAGCACGCGTCCCTTGGAGGGGTGGCTCCTGCAGCGCCTACGCACTCGGGACATGAATTGCATGGGCTTTCCATTCGACCCGTCTTGAAACATGGACCAAGGAGTCTAACATGTGTGCGAGTCATCGGGTTTGGAAACCCGCACGGCGCAAGGAAGCTGAAAGGCGGGATCCGTGCATGGGCGCGGAGCACCGTCCACCGACCTTGATCTTGTTGAGAAGGGTTCAAGTGAGAGCATGCCTGTTGGGACCCGAAAGATGGTGAACTATGCCTGAGCAGGGCGAAGCCAGAGGAAACTCTGGTGGAGGCCCGTCGCGATACTGACGTGCAAATCGTTCGTCTGACTTGGGTATAGGGGCGAAAGACTAATCGAACCATCTAGTAGCTGGTTCCCTCCGAAGTTTCCCTCAGGATAGCTGGAGCTCACGTTCTCGAGTTTTATCAGGTAAAGAAAATGATTAGAGGCATCGGGGACGCAACGCCCTCGACCTATTCTCAAAATTTAAATAGGTAAGACGGCGTGGTTGCCTCGGTGAGCCGCGTCAACGAATCAAGAGCTCCAAGCGGGCCATTTTTGGTAAGCAGAACTGGCGATGCGGGCTGAACTAAAAGTCGAGCTACGGTGCCTAACTGCGTGCTAACCCAGAACCCACAAAGGGTGTTGGTTGATTAAGACAGCAGGACGGTGGTCATGGAAGTCGAAATCCACTAAGGAGTGTGTAACAACTCACCTTCCGAATCAACTAGCCCCGAAAATGGATGGCGCTTAAGCGCGTGACCTACGCTCGGCCATCAGGGCAAGCGCCAGGCCCCGATGAGTAGGAGGATGCGGTGGTCCGTTGCGAAGCCTAGGGCGCGAGCCTGGGTGGAGCGGCCACCGGTGCAGATCTTGGTGGTAGTAGAAAATATTCAAATGAGAACTTTGAAGATCGACGTGGAGAAATGTTCCATGTGAACAGCACTTGAACATGGGTTAGTCGATCCTAAGAGATGGGGGAGCCCCTTCCAATGGGTGCACTCCGCACGAGATCTCGAAAGGGAATCGGGTTAACATTCCCGAATCGGGACATGGCGGTGGACGACAACGTCAAGGGATCCAGAGACGCCGGTGAGGGCCCTGGGAAGAGTTATCTTTTCTTTTTAACAACCTGCCCACCCTGAAATCGGCTCAACCGGAGATAGGGTCCAGTGGTTGGAAGAGCACCGCATGTCCTACGGTGTCTGGTGTGCCCTCGGCGGCCCCTGAAAATTCGGAGAACCAAGTACCGTTCATGCCCGGTCGTACTCATAACCACATCAGGTCTCCAAGGTGAACAGCCTCTGGTCCATAGAACAATGTAGGTAAGGGAAGTCGGCAAAAAGGATCTGTAACTTTAGGAAAAGGATTGCCTCTGAGGGTTGGGCCTAGGGGTCTGCGCCCCGAACCCACAGGCTGTCGAGGGCCTGCCTGAGCCACTTCCGTGGTGATGGCGGGCCCTCGCATGCCGGTCGGGCGATGGATGCAGAGCGCCCTCCCCCCCTCCACGGGGGAGGGCTTTCCCTAGGCAATGAACAACCAGCTCAGAACTGGCTCGAACAAGGGGAATCCAACTGTTTAATTAAAACAAAGCATTGCAATGGTCCTTGCGGATGCTGACGCAATGTGATTTCTGCCC
This sequence comes from Gnetum montanum, assembly GCA_015680685.1. NCBI lineage: Eukaryota > Viridiplantae > Streptophyta > Gnetopsida > Gnetales > Gnetaceae > Gnetum > Gnetum montanum. The sequence continues at coordinate 122,301 of MNCI01018868.1, read as the reverse complement.
AGTGCTCCGAATGTCAAAGTGAAGAAATTCAACCAAGCGCGGGTAAACGGTGGGAGTAACTATGACTCTCTTAAGGTAGCCAAATGCCTCATCATCTAATTAATGACGCGCATGAATGGATTAACGAGATTCCCACTGTCCCTACCTACTATCTAGCGAAACCACAGCCAAGGGAATAGGCTTGGCAGAATCAGCGGGGAAAGAAGACCCTGTTGAGCTTGACTCTAGTCTGACTTTGTGAAATGACTTAAGAGGTGTAGAATAAGTGGGAGCCGCTTGCGGCGCAAGTGAAATACCACTACTTTTAACGTTATTTTACTTACTCCGTTGGTCGGGAACGGGGCACGGCCCTGGCTTTTGGACCCAAGATGCGCCTCAGTGCGTCGATCTACGCGGAAGATAGAGTCAGGTGGGGAGTTTGGCTGGGGCGGCACATCTGTTAAAAGATAACGCAGGTGTCCTAAGATGAGCTCAACGAGAACAGAAATCTCATGTGGAACAGAAGGGTAAAAGCTCATTTGATTTTGATTTTCAGTACGAATACAAACCGTGAAAGCGTGGCCTATCGATCCTTTAGATCTTCGGAATTTGAAGCTAGAGGTGTCAGAAAAGTTACCACAGGGATAACTGGCTTGTGGCAGCCAAGCATTCATAGTGACGTTGCTTTTTGATCCTTCGATGTCAGCTCTTCCTATCATTGTGAAGCAGAATTCACCAAGTGTTGGATTGTTCACCCACCAATAGGGAACGTGAGCTGGGTTTAGACCGTCGTGAGATAGGTTAGTTTTACCCTACTGATGATGCGAGCCATGATAGTAATTCAACTTAGTACGAGAGGAACCGTTGATTCACACAATTGGTCATCGTGTTTGGTTGAAAAGCCAGTGACGTGAAGCTACCGTGTGTCAGATTATGACTGAATGCCTCTAAGTCAGAATCCATGCTAGAGGTGGTGCCTCTTTCCTTGTCAGTTGCTACGCGACCTGCGGTAGGGGCGACTTCGTTGCTCCCGTTGGCACGTGTCGATGGTACCCCCTGGTCTTGCCTGCACGGTGGGGGCACTGGGGGCCATGCAGTTTCATTTCAAGCAGTCGGCGAGAAGAATCCTTTGCAGATGACTTAAATACATGATGGGGTATTGTAAGTGGTAGAGTGGCCTTGCTGCCACGATCCACTGAGATTCGGCCTCTTATCGTCGAGATTCGTGATCCTCACTCCTCCCTCCCTCGTCCTCTTTCTCTTTCGCTTTGTCTCCCTCCGCAGATGCCTTGCTGCATTTCGTCCCCTCACCGAAATCCTCGTCTCGTGGGGTCATGCATTTGTTTTGAGAGAGATGTGTGTCTTCCCCTTCATGGGCACATGCATCATCACGCACACACACACGTGCATGCACGAGTCCCTTTCTTCTAAGGCAAATCCTGGTCCATCGGAATGTGTTTTTTGATCTCGCGATCGGGAAACTCACCTGCGCTGGGCCCTTTTGTTCATTTACGTCGTGTTGGCAGCGAATTTCCCCTCTGCCTGTGAGGTCGCACGAAGTCGGAGGCCGCAATGCAACCTTCCTGATGACCACGAGGTTTCCGCTTTCACCCATGACCCTCGTGACCAAATTTGCAAGCGTGCAGCATGGGGAGAGGTAGCGTTCTCGCTGGGAGCACTGCACAATGCTCTCGTGATAGTGCGCTCTCCAAGGGAGCACCTCGCAAAGCTGCGTTGGCACGAACACTCCCGCGAGACCAAGTGTGTTTGCTAAATGGACCCCCGTGTGACCAAGCATTGGCCGAACGGGGAACCCTCGAGACCAAATTTATTATAAGGGTGCAAAAGACGGTTTGGCTGAAACTGGACCAATCAACATATAGGCGGAGAGGTAGCGTTCTCCCTGGGAGCTCCTCGCATAGCTGCGCTGGCACGAGTGCTCTCACCAGACCAAGTGTGGGCCGAACGGTCCCTCGTGACCAAGGGTTGGCCCAACTGACCCTCGTGACAAAGTTTACAAGGATTCAGGATGGTATGGCCGAAATTCGCCCAATCAACATATGTGGGAAGAGGTAGCATTCTCCCTGGGAGCACCTCGCATAGCTGCGCTGGCACGAGCACTCTCACCAGAGCAAGTGTTGGCCCAACGGACCCTTGTGACCAAATTTACAAGGGTGCAGGATGGTATGGCTGAAACTGGCCCAATCAACATATGTGGGGAGGGGTAGCGTTCTCCCTGGGAGCACCTCGCATAGCTGTGCTCTCACAAGACCGAGTGATGGCCCAACGGACCCTCGTGACCGAGTGTTGGCCAAACGGTCCCTCGTGACCAAGGGTTGGCCCAGCGAGACCATCGTGACCAAGCGTTGAACCAGCGGTCCCTCGTGACCAAATTTACAAGGGTGCAGGATGGTATGGCTGAAACTGGCCCAATCAACATATGTGGGGAGAGGTAGCGTTCTCCCTGGGAGCATCGCACGAAGCTCTTGTGAGAGTGCTCTCCATGGGAGCACCTTGCATAGCTGCACTAGCATGAGTGCTCTCACAAGACCAAGTGATGGCCCAACGGACCCTCGTGATCTAGTGTTGGCCAAACGGTCCGTTGTGAGCAGGCGTTGAACCAACAGTCCCTCATGACCAAGTGTTGGCCCAACAGACCATCGTGACCGAGTGATAGCCCAACGGAACAACGCGACCAACTATTGGCCAAACGAGCCCTCATGACCAAGGGTTGGCCCAATGGTCCCTCGTGACCAAGTGTTGGCCAAATGGTCCCTCGTGTCCAAATTCATAAGGGTGCAAGATGGTATGGCCGAAACTGGCCCAATCAGCATATATGGGGAGAGGTACCGTTCTTCCTGGGAGCACCGCACGGTGCTCTCATGAGAGTGCTCTCCATGGGGAGCACCTCGCATGGCTGCGCTGGCACAAGCGCTCCCACGAGACCAAGTGATGGCCCAACGGACCCTCGTGACCAAGTGTTGGCCAAACGGACCCTTGTGACTAAGGGTTAGGCCCAACGGTCCCTCATGTCCAAGTGTGGGCCCAATGGTCCCTCGTGACCAACTGTTGGCCAAACAGTCCCTCCTAACCAAGGGTTGGCCCAATGGTCCCTCATGACCAAGTTTTGGCACAACGGTCCCTCGTGACCAAGTGTTGGCCCAACGGTCCCTCGTGACCACATTTATAAGGGTGCAGGATGGTATGGCTGAAACTGGCCCAATCAACATATATGGGGAGAGGTAGCGTTCTCCCTGGGAGCACTGCACGGTGCTCTCGCAAGAGTGCTCTCCATGGGAGCACCTCGCATAGCTGCGCTGGCACGAGACCAAGTGTTGGCCCAACGGACCCTCGTGACCAAGTGTTGGCCAAACGGTCCCTCGTGACCAACTGTTGTCCAAACGGTCCCTCGTGACCAAGTATTGGCCAAACGTTCCCTCGTGACTAAGGGTTGGTCCAATGGTCCCTAGTGTCCAAGTGTGGGCCCAATGGTCCCTCGTGACCAACTGTTGGCCAAACGGTCCCTCGTGACCAAGGGTTGGCCCAATGGTCCCTCGTGACGAACTGTTGGTGCAACGGTCCCTCGTGACCAAGTGTTGGTGCAACGGTCCCCGATGACTACATTTATAAGGATGCAGGATGGTATGGCTGAAACTGGCCCAATCAACATATATGGGGAGAGGTAGCGTTCTCCCTGGGAGCACTGCATGGTGCTCTCGCAAGAGTGCTCTCCATGGGAGCACCTTGCATAGCTGCGCTGGCACGTGACCAAGTGATGGCCCAACGGACCCTCGTGACCAAGTTTTGGCCAAACAGTCCCTCATCACCAACTGTTGCCTAAACGGACCCTCGTGACTAAGGGTTGGCCCAACGGTCCCTCGTGTCCAAGTGTGGGCCCAATGGTCCCTCGTGACCAACTGTTGGCCAAACGGTCCCTCGTGACCAAGGGTTGGCCCAATGGTCCCTCGTGACCAAGTGATGGCCCAACGGTCCCTCGTGACCAAGTGTCGGCGCAACGGTCCCTCGTGACCAAGTGTTGGCCCAACGGTCCCTCGTGACCACATTTATAAGGGTGCAGGATGGTATGGCTGAAACTGGCCCAATCAACATATATGGGGAGAGGTAGCGTTCTCCCTGGGAGCACTGCACGGTGCTCTCGCAAGAGTGCTCTCCATGGGAGCACCTCGCATAGCTGCGTTGGCACGACCGCTCTCACGAGACCAAGTGATGGCCCAATGGACCCTTGTGACCAAGCGTTGAACAAGTGGTCCCTCGTGACCAAGTGTTAGCCCTACGGTCCCTCCTAACCAAGCGTTGAACCAACGGTCCCTCGTGACCAAGTGTTAGCCCAACCATCCCTCGTGACCACATTTATAAGGGTGCAGGATGGTATGGCTGAAATTGGCCCAATCAACATATATGGGGAGAGGTAGCATTCTCCTTGGGAGCACTGCACGGTGCTCACGCAAGAGTGCTCTCCGTGGGAGCACCTCGCATAGCTGCATTGGCATGATCGCACTCACGAGACCAGGTGATGGGCCAACAGACCCTCGTGACCAAGTGTTGGCCAAACGGTCCCTCGTGACCAACTGTTG
>MNCI01018868.1:49551-64335 GCA_015680685.1 Gnetum montanum | reverse complement strand
CAGAGCACGCTCTTAAGGAGGGCATCCTCAGGGAGACACTTCTCTTGGTNCTTCCTAAGAGTGCCCTCCAAGAGAAGTGTCTCCCTGAGGATGCCCTCCTTAAGAGCGTGCTCTGTGAGAGCATTCTCCTTGAGAGCGCCCTTCGTTAGAGAAGCTTTTTGGAAAGCGTTCTCCTTGAGAGCGTCCTTCATGAGAGCACCTTGTGCAACGCACGTGAGAGTGTTCTCGTTGAGAGCACCCTCCTAGAGAGTGGCCTCCCTCCAAGCGTTCTCCCTGAGAATGCCTTGCGCTACATGCATGAGAGTGTTCTCCTCGAGAGCATTGTCTTGGAGAGCATCCTCCGTTAGAGCGCCCTCCCTGAGAGCTCCCTCTGTGGGAGCGTTCTCCCTGAGTACACCTTGCGCTATGCATGTGAGAGTGGTCTCTTGGAGAGTGCCCTCGTTGAGAGCATTCTCTCAAAGCGCACACTCCATGAGAGTGCCCTCCCTGAGAACGGGCTCACTAAGGACGCCCTCTCCAATAGCATCCTCCTTAAGACTGCCCTTTGCGAGATCGTCATCTGCGAGAGCAGCCTCTGTTAGAGCAGCCTCCCTGAGAGTGTTCTCCTTGAGATCACCCTCCCTAAGAGTGCCTTGTGCTATGCTCATGAGAGTGTTCTCCTTGAGAGCACCCTCATTGAAAGCGTTCTCTCAAAGAGCACCCTCTGTTAGAGGGGTGTTCCTGAGAGCGTTCTCGTTGAGTGCACCCTCTTTGAGAGTGCCTTGCGTTACGCACGTGAGAATGTTGTCCTTGAGAGCACGCTCGTTGAGAGCATTCTCATGGAGAGCAGCCTTTGTTAGAGCGTTCTCACTGAGAGCACCCTCCCCGAGAGCGTTCTCACTGAGAGCATTTTCCTTGAGGGTGCCCTTACTTGGTGCTCTCTCTCTGAGAACGCTCTTTTTGGGAACGCGGTCTTCATGATCAAATTTATAAGGGTGCGGGATGGTATGGTTAAAACTGGCCCAATAAGCATATATAGGGAGAGGTAGCGTTCTTCCTGGGAGCATCGTAAGATGCTCTCGCGAGAGCGCACTCACGAGAGCACCTCGCATAGCTGCGCTGGCAAGAGCGCGCTCTCATGAGAACACCTCATGTAGCGCTTGCGAGAGCACTCTCCGTGGGAGTGCTTCTTGCTGCGCACGTGATGGTGTTCTCTCAAGGAGTGTCCTTCATCAGAGAGCCTTGCATTGCGCATTTGAGAGCGTTCTCAATGAGAGAGCCCTAGTTGAGAGCATTTTGTTGTAGAGTGCTCTTCCTGGGAGTGGCCTCCCTAAAAGCGCTCTCCCTGAGAATGCCCTCCTTGAGAGCATTCTTCATGAGAGCACCCTCCTTGAGCATGCTCAACGTGAGCATGCTCTCTGTGGGAGCGCCCTCCATGAGAACGCTCTCCTAGAGAGTGCCCTCCATGAGAACGCTCTCCTAGAGAGAGCCCTCCTTAAGAGTGCGCTCCCGGGGAGAACACTATCTCTCCCTATATATGTTGATTGGGCTAGTTTTAGCCATACCGTCCTGGACCCTTATAAATTTGGTCACGAAGGTCCATTCGGCCAACGCTTGGTCGAGAGCGTCTCCTTAAGAACGTTCTTCGTGAGAGCAGCCTTTCAGAGAGCGTTCTCCTTGAGAGTGCCTTGGGCTACGCACGTGAGATTGTTCTCCTGGAGAGCACCTTTGTTGAGAGCTCCTTTTCGAAGGGTGCCCTCCCCGAGAGCGACCTCCTTGAGAGCACCTTGCGTTACACACCTGAGAGTGTTCTCCTCGAGAGCGTACTTGTTGAGAGCGTTCTCTTGGAGAGCACCCTTCTTAAGATCGGTCTCACTAGGGGCACCCTCCCTAAGAGCGTTCTCGTTGAGAGCGCCCTCCGTTAGAGTGGCCTTCTGAAGAGCTTTATCCTTGAAGGGCCCTCGCTGGGAGCGTTCTCCCTATAACACCCTGGTTGAGAGCATTCTGTCGAAGACTGCCCTCCCTGGGAGCGTTCTCAGTGAGAGCAGCCTCAGTTAGAGCGGCCTCCACGAGAGTGTTCTCCTTGAGAGCGCATTGCACCTTGGTGTGAATGTTCTCCTCGAGAGCGCCCTCCCCAAAAGCATTCTGTTGGAGAGCATCCTCCATTAGAGTAGCCTCCATAAGAGCGTTCTCCATGAGAGCACCTTGCATTACGCACGTGAGAGTTTTCACCTTGAGAGCGTTCTTTCGTAGAGCACCCTCCCTGAGAATGCCCTCCTTGAGAGCGGTCTCCCTGAGAGCGTGCTCATGGGGAGCGGTCTCCTTGAGAGGGGTCTTCGTAAGAGTGCCCTCCTTGAGAACGCCCTTCTTGAGAGCAATCTTGCTAAGGACGCCTTCATCGTGAATGTTCCCCCTTGAGCGCCCTCATCAGGAGCAGTCTCCTTGGGAGCGATCTTCCTAAGTGTGCCCTCCCTGAGAATGCCCTCCTTGAGAACAATCTCACTGAGGACATCCTCATCAGGAGCATTCTCCCTGGAGTGCCCTCATTGAGAGTGCCCTCATCAGGAGCAGTCTCCTTGGGAGCGGTCTTCCTAAAAGTGCCCTCCCTGAGAACGCCCTCCTTGAGAGAAATCTCACTGAGGACACCTTCATCGGGAGCAGTCTCCCAGGAGCGTCCTCGTTGAGAGCAGTCTCCCTGGAGAATGCCCTCCTTGAGAGCGGTCTCTCTGATAGCGCCCTCATCAAAAGCGTTCTCCTTGGAGCACCCTCGTTGAGAGCGTTTTGTCAAAGAGTGCCCTCCTTGAGAGCATTCTCCCTGAGAGCATCCTCCGTTAGAGCGGCCTTCATGAGAGCATTCTCCATTAGAGCACCTTGCATTATGCACGTGAGAGTTTTCACCTTGAGAGCACCCTTCCTAAGAGCGCCCTCCCCGAGAACACCCTTCTTGAGAGCGGTCTCCTTGAGGACGTCCTCATCGGTAGCGTTCTCCCTGTTGCGCCGTCGTTGAGAGCGGTTTCCCTGGAGAAAGCCCTCCTTGAGAGTGGTCTCCCTAAGAGTGTGCTCATGGGGAGCGATCTCCTTCAGAGCGGTCTTCGTAAGAGTGCCCTCATTGAGAACGCCCTTCTTGAGAGCGATCTTGCTGAGGACGCCTTCATCATGAACGTTCTCCCTCGAGTGCCCTCATCGGGAGCAGTCTCCTTGGAAGCGGTCTTCCTAAGTGTGCCCTCCTTGAGAACGCCCTCCTTGAGAGCAAACTCACTGAGGACACCCTCATTGGGAGCGTTCTCCCTGGAGCGCCCTCATTGAGAGCGCTCTCCCGGGAGAATGCCCTCCTTGAGAGCGGTCTCTCTGACAGCGCCCTCATCAAAAGCATTCTCCTTGGAGTGCCATTGTTTAGAGCATTTTGTCGAAGAGTGCCCTCCTTGAGAGCGTTCTCCTTGAGAGCATCCTCCATTATAGCAGCCTCCGTGAGAGCATTCTCCATGAGAGCACCTTGTGTTACGCACGTGAGAGTTTTCACCTTGAGAGGGTTCTTTCGTAGAGCGTCCTTCCTAACAGCGCCCTTCCTAAGATCGCCCTTCCTAAGAGCGCCCTCCCGTAGATCGTCCTCCTTGAGAGCGGTCTCCCTGAGGATGTCCTCATCGGTAGCGTTCTCCCTGTTGCGCCCTCGTTGAGAGCGATCTCCCTGGAGAACGCCCTCCTTGAGAGCAGTCTCCCTGAGAGCGTGCTCATGGGGAGCAGTCTCCTTGAGATCAGTCTTCATAAGAGTTCCCTCCTTGAGAACACCCTTCTTGAGAGCGATCTTGCTGAGGACACCTTCATCGTGAACGTTCTTCCTCGAGCACCCTCATCGGGAGCAGTCTCCTTGGGAGCGGTCTTCCTAAGTGTGCCCTCCCTGAGAATGCCCTCCTTGAGAGCAATCTCACTAAGGACGCCCTCATCGGGAGCGTTCTCCCTAGAGCGCCCTCATTGAGAGCGCTCTCCCTGGAGAATGTCCTCCTTGAGAGCGGTCTCTCTGAAAGTGCCCTCATCAAAAGCGTTCTCCTTGGAGCGCCCTCGTTGAGAGCATTTTGTCAAAGAGTGCCCTCCTTGAGAGCGTTCTCCCTGAGAGCATCCTCTGTTAGAGCGGCCTCCGTGAGAGCGTTCTCCATGAGAGCACCTTGCATTACGCATGTGAGAGTTTTCACCTTGAGAGGGTTCTTTCGTAGAGCCCCCTTCCTAAGAGCGCCCTTCCTAAGAGCACCCTCCCTGAGAACGCCCTCCTTGAGAGCCATCTCCCTGAGGAAGTCCTCATCAGTAGCGTTCTCCCTGTTGCACCCTCATTGAGAGCGGTCTCCCTGGAGAATGCCCTCCTTGAGAGCGGTCTCTCTGACAACGCCCTCATCAAAAGCGTTCTCCTTGGAGCGCCCTCATTGAGAGCGTTTTGTCGAAGAGTGCACTCCTTGAGAGCGTTCTCCCTAAGAGCATCCTCCGTTAGAGCAGCCTTCGTGAGAGCGTTCTCCATGAGAGCACCTTGCGTTACACACGTGAGAGTTTTCACCTTGAGAGCGCCCTTCCTAAGAGTGCCCTCCCTGAGAACGCCCTCCTTGAGAGCGGCCTCCCTGAGGACGTCCTCATCGGTAGCGTTCTCCCTATTGCGCCATCGTTGAGAGCGATCTCCCTGGAGAAAGCCCTCCTTTAGTGTGGTCTCCCTAAGAGCGTGCTCATGGGGAGCGATCTCCTTGAGAGCGGTCTTCGTAAGAGTGCCCTCCTTGAGAACGCCCTTCTTGAGAGTGATCTTGCTAAGGATGCCTTCATCGTGAACGTTCTCCCTCGAGCACCCTCATCGGGAGCAGTCTCCTTGGGAGTGGTCTTCCTAAGTGTGCCCTCCCTGAGAACGTCCTCCTTGAGAGCAATCTCACTAAGGATGCCCTCATTGGGAGCGTTCTCCCTGGAGCACCCTCATTGAGAGCACTCTCCCTGGAGAATGCCCTCCTTGAGAGCGGTCTCTCTGACAGCGCCCTCATCAAAAGTGTTCTCCTTAGAGTACCCTTGTTGAGAGCGTTTTGTCGAAGAGTGCCCTCCTTGAGAGTGTTCTCCTTGAGAGCATCCTCCATTATAGTAGCCTCTATGAGAGCGTTCTCCATGAGAGCACCTTGTGTTACACATGTGAGAGTTTTCACCTTGAGAGGGTTCTTTCGTAGAGTGTCCTTCCTAAGAGCGCCCTTCCTAAGAGCGCCCTCCCTGAGAACGCCCTCCTTGAGAGCAGTCTCCCTGAGGATGTCCTCATCGGTAGCATTCTCCCTGTTGCGCCCTTCTTTAGAGTGGTCTCCCTAGAGAACGCTCTCCTTGAGAGCGGTCTCCCTGAGAGCGCGCTCATGGGGAGCGGTCTCCTTGAGAGCGGTCTTCGTAAGAGTGCCCTCCTTGAGAACGCCCTTCTTGAGAGCGATCTTGCTGACGACGCCTTCATCGTGAATGTTCTCCCTCGAGTGCCCTCATCAGGAGTAGTCTCCTTGGGAGCGGTCTTCCTAAGTGTTCCCTCCCTGAGAACGCCTTCCTTGAGAGCAATCTCACTAAGGACGCCCTCATCGGGAGCGTTCTCCTTGGAGCGCCCTCATTGAGAGCGCCCTCATCGGGAGCAGTCTCCTTGGGAGCGGTCTTCATAAGAGTGCCCTCCCTGAGAACGCCTTCCTTGGGATCAATCTCACTAAGGACGCCCTCATCGGGAGCGATCTCCCTGGAGCACCCTCATTGAGAGTGCTCTCCCTGGAGAATTCCCTCCTTGAGAGCGATCTCTCTGACAGCGCCCTCATCAAAAGCGTTCTCCTTGAAGCATCCTCGTTGAGAGCGTTTTGTCGAAGAGTGCCCTCCTTGAGAGCGTTCTCCTTGAGAGCATCCTCCGTTAGAGCGGCCTCCATGAGAACGTTCTCCATGAGAGCACCTTGCGTTACGCACGTGAGAGTTTTCACCTTGAGAGGGTTCTTTCGTAGAGCACCCTTTCTAAGAGTGTCCTTCCTAAGAGCGCCCTTCCTAAGAGCGCCCTTCCTAAGAGCGCCCTTCCTAAGAGCGCCCTCCCTGAGAACGCCCTCCTTGAGAGAAATCTCACTGAGGACGCCCTCATCGGGAGTGTCCTCCCTGGAGAGCCCTCATTGAGAGCGCCCTCATCAGGAGCAGTCTCCTTGGGAGCGGTCTTCCTAAGAGTGCCCTCCCTGAGAACGCCCTCGTTGAGAGCAATCTAACTACGGACACCCTCACTGAGATCGGTATCACTGGGGATGCCCTCTTTGAGAGGGTTCTCCCTCAGAGTGACCTCCCTGAGAGCACCTTGCGTTGCGCACGTGAGAGTGTTCTCCTCGAGAGCGCCCTTGTTGGAAGTGTTCTCTTGTAGAGTCCCCTTCTTGAGATCGGTCTTGCTAGGGGTGCCCTACCGTAGAGCATTCTCCTTGAGAGCACCCTCCATTAGAGCGGCCTTTCAAAGAGCTTTCTCCTTGAGAGGGCCCTTGGTGGGAGCGTTCTCCCTGTAACACCTTGGTTGAGAGCACTATGTCGAAGAGTTCCCTCCCTGAGAGCGTTCTCCCTGAGAGCTACCTCCATCAGAGCGGCCTTCACGAGAGCATACCCCTTGAGAGCGCCTTGCGCCCTCGTGTGAATGTTCTCCTCAAGAGCGTCGTCGTTGAGAGTGTTCTTTGGAGGAGCACCCTCCCTAAGAACGCCCTCCATGAGAGTGCCCTCTGTTAGAGTGGCCTTTCGGAGAGCGTTCTCTTTGAGAACGCCCTCCCAGAGAGCGCCTTGCACCATTCACGTGAGAGCGCTCTCCTTGAGCTGGTCGTTCATGATCAAATTTATAAGGGTGCGGGACGGTATGGCTGAAACTAGCCCAATCAACATATATAGGAGGAGGTAGAGTTGACGAGCGATCGGAGTGATAGAGCGATACATGGGTTTCTCCCCTCAGGGATGCCTTGCCCTGCCCATGATATCGCGGCCTCGTTGTTCATGTCCATGACCTGCGAGCCTTTTTTGCGAAGAAGGATAGCCTCGGAGAAGGCAGTGTCCTCGTTTATGATATGAGATAAAAGACTTGCAGCATTGTGGGCATGTTCTGTGGGGTTGGTTGCCCTGGAGTGTTCTTCTTGGAGCACCCTTGTTGAGAGCTCCCTCTGGGCGAGTGGTCTCCCTCAAAACGGACCTCCCTGAGTGCACTTTGTGTTATGCATGCGAGAGTGTTTTCCTAGAGAGCACCCTTGTTGAGATTGTTCTCTTGGAGAGCTACCTCCATTAGAACAGTGTCATTGAGATCAGTTTTGCTGGGGATGCCCTCGTTGAGAGAGTCCCTCTTTAAGAGCGTTCTATGTGAGATCTCCCTCCTCGAGAGCATTCTCCTCGAGAGCGCCCTCCCCAAGAGCGTTCTGTTGGAGAGAATCCTCCGTTAGAGCGGCCTCCATGAGAGCGTTCTCCATGAGAGCACCTTGCGTTACGCACGTGAGATTTTTCACCTTGAGAGCATTCTTTCATAGAGAGCCCTCCATGAGAATGCCCTCCTTGAGAGCGGTCTCCCTGAGGACGTCCTCATCGGTAGCGTTCTCCCTCTTGCGCCCTCTTTTAGAGTGGTCTCCCTGGAGAACGCTCTCCTTGAGAGCGGTCTCCCTGAGAGCATGCTCATGGGGAGCGATCTCCTTGAGAGCGGTCTTCGTAAGAGTGCCCTCCTTGAGAATGCCCTTCTTGAGAGCGATCTCACTGAGGACGCCTTCATCATGAATGTTCTCCCTCGAGTGCCCTCATCGGGAGTAGTCTCCTTGGGAGCGGTCTTACTAAGTGTGCCCTCCCTAAGAACGCCCTCCTTGAGAGCAATCTCACTGACGACGCCCTCATTGAGAGCGCCCTCATTGGGAGCAGTCTCCTTGGGAGCAGTCTTCCTAAGAGTGCCCTCCCTGTGAACGCCCTCCTTGAGAGCAATCTCACTGAGGACGCCTTCATCGGGAGCGTTCTCCTTGGAGCATCCTCATTGAGAGCGGTCTCCCTGGAGAATACCCTCCTTGATAGCGGTCTCTCTGACAGCACCCTCATCAAAAGCGTTCTCCTTGGAGCGCCCTCGTTGAGAGCGTTTTCTCGAAGAGTGCCCTCCTTGAGAGCGTTCTCCTTGAGATCATCCTCGGTTAGAGCAGCCTCCGTGAGAGCGTTCTCCATGAGAGCACCTTGCATTATGTACATGAGAGTTTTCACCTTGAGAGCGTTCTTTTGTAGAGCGCCCTTCCTAAGAGCGCCCTCCCTATGAATTCCCTCCTTGAGAGTGGTCTCCCTGAGGACGTCCTCATCGATAGCGTTCTCCCTGTTGCGCCCTCGTTGAGAGCGGTCTCCCTAGAGAACGCCCTCCTTGAGAGCGGTCTCTCTAAGAGCGTGCTGATGGGGAGTGGTCTCCTTGAGAGTGGTCTTCGTAAGAGTGCCCTCCTTGAGAACGCCCTTCTTGAGAGCGATCTTGCTGAGGACGCCTTCATCGTGAACGTTCTCCCTTGAGCGGCCTCATCAGGAGCAGTCTCCTTGGGAGTGATGTTCCTAAGTGTGCCCTCCCTGAGAACACCCTCCTTGAGAGAAATCTCACTGAGGACGCCCTCATCGGTAGCATTTTCCCTGGAGCGCCCTCATCGGGAGCAGTCTCCTTGGGAGTGGTCTTCCTAAGAGTGCCCTCCCTGAGAACGCCCTCCTTGAGAGCAATCTCACTGAGGACGCCTTCATCAGGAGCGCCCTCGTTAAGAGCAGTCTCCCTAGAGAATGCCCTCCTTGAGAGCGGTCTCTCTGACAGCGCCCTCATCAAAGTGTTCTCCTTGGAGCGCCCTCGTTGAGAGCATATTGTCAAAGAGTACCCTCCTTGAGAGCGTTCTCCCTGAGAGCATTCTCTGTTAGAGCGGCCTCCGTGAGAGCGTTCTCCATGAGAGCACCTTGCGTTACGCACGTGAGAGTTTTCACCTTGAGAGCGCCCTTCCTAAGAGCACCCTCCCTGAGAACACCCTCCTTGAGAGTGGTCTCCCTGAGGACGTCCTCATCGGTAGCGTTCTCAATGTTGCGCCATCGTTGAGAGCGGTCTCCCTGAGAGCGTGCTCATGGGGAGCGGTATCCTTGAGAGTGGTCTTCGTAAGAGTGCCCTCCTTAAGAATGCCCTTCTTGAGAGCGATCTTGTTGAGGACGCCTTTATCGTGAACGTTCTCCCTCGAGCGCCCTCATCGGGAGCAGTCTCCTGTGGAGCGGTCTTCCTAAGTGTGCCCTCCCTCAGAACACCCTCCTTGAGAGAAATCTCACTGAGGATGCCCTCATCGGGAGCATTCTCCCTGGATCACCCTCATTGGAAGCGCTCTTCCTGGAGAATGCCCTCCTTGAGAGCGGTCTCTCTGACAGTGCCCTCATCAAAAGCGTTCTCCTTCGAGTGCCCTTGTTGAGAGCATTTTTTCGAAGAGTGCCCTCCTTGAGAGCGTTCTCCCTGAGAGCATCCTCCGTTAGAGCGGCCTCCATGAGAGCATTCTCCATGAGAGCACCTTGTGTTATGCACATGAGAGTTTTCCCCTTGAGAGGGTTCTTTCGTAGAGCACCCTTTCTAAGAGTGTCCTTCCTAAGAGCGCCCTCCCTGAGAACGCCCTCCTTGAGAGCGTTCTCCCTGAGAGCATCCTCCGTTAGAGCGGCCTCCATGAGAGCATTCTCCATGAGAGCACCCCCATCGGGAGCAGTCTCCTTGGGAGCGGTCTTCCTAAGTGTGCCCTCTCTGAGAACGCCCTCCTTAAGAGCGGTCTCCCTGAGAGCACGCTCATGGGGAGCGGTCTCCTTGAGAGCGGTCTCTCTGACAGTGCCCTCATCAAAAGCGTTCTCCTTCGAGTGCCCTCGTTGAGAGCGTTTTGTCAAAGAGTGCCCTCCTTAAGAATGCCCTTCTTGAGAGCGATCTTGCTGAGGACGCCTTGATCGTGAACATTCTCCCTTAAGCGCCCTCATCAGGAGCGGTCTCCTTGGGAGCGGTCTTCCTAAGTGTGCCCTCCCTGAGAACGTCCTCCTTGAGAGCAATCTCACTGAGGACACCCTCATTAGGAGCGTTCTTGCTGGAGCGCCCTAATTGAGAGCACCCTCATCGGGAGCAGTCTCCTTGGGAGCAGTCTTCCCAAGAGTGCCCTCCCTGAGAACGCCCTCCTTGAGAGCAATCTCACTAAGGACGCCTTCATAGGGAGCGTTCTCCCTGGAGCGCCCTCGTTGAGAGCGGTCTCCTTGGAGAATGCCCTCCTTGAGAGCAGTCTCTCTGACAGCACGCTCATCAAAAGCATTCTCCTTGGAGCACCCTCGTTGAGAGTGTTTTGTCAAAGAGTGCCCTCCTTGAGAGCATTCTCCCTGAGAGCATCCTCCGTTACAGCGGCCTCCATGAGAGCGTTCTCCATGAGAGCACCTTGCGTTACGCACGTGAGAGTTTTCACCTTGAGAGGGTTCTTTCGTAGAGCGCCCTTCCTAAGAGTGCCCTTCCTAAGAGCGTCCTCCCTGAGAATGCCCTCCTTGAGAGCAGTCTCCCTGAGGACGTCCTCATCGGTAGCGTTCTCCCTGTTGCACCCTCGTTGAGAGCGGTGTCCCTGGAGAACGCCCTCCTTGAGAGCAGTCTCCCTGAGAGCGTGCTCATGGGGAGTGGTCTCCTTGAGAGCAGTCTTTGTAAGAGTGCCGTCCTTGAGAACACCCTTCTTGAGAGCCATCTTGCTGAGGACACCTTCATCGTGAACGTTCTTCCTCGAGCGCCCTCATTGGGAGCAGTCTCCTTGGGAGCGGTCTTCCTAAGTGTGCCCTCCCCGAGAACGTCCTCCTTGAGAGCAATCTCACTGAGAACACCCTCATCGGGAGCATTCTCCCTGGAGAGCCCTCATTGAGAGCACCCTCATCGGGAGCAGTCTCCTTGGGAGCGGTCTTCCTAAGAGTGCCCTCCCTGAGAACGCCCTCGTTGAGAGCAATCTAACTACGGACACCCTCACTGAGATCGGTGTCGCTGGGGATGCCCTCTTTGAGAGCGTTCTCCCTCAGAGTGACGTCCCTGAGAGCACCTTGCGTTGCACACGTGAGAGTGTTCTCCTCAAGAGTGCCCTTGTTGGGAGCGTTCTCTTGTAGAGCCCCCTTCTTGAGATCGGTCTTGCTAGGGGTGCCCTCCCGTAGAGCGTTCTCCTTGAGAGCACCCTCCGTTAGAGTGGTCTTTCAAAGAGCTTTCTCCTTGAGAGGGCCCTTGGTGGGAGTGTTCTCCCTATAACACCCTGGTTTAGAGCACTATGTCGAAGAGTGCCCTCCCTGAGAGCGTTCTCCCTGAGAGCTACCTCCATCAGAGCGGCCTTCACGAGAGCATTCCCCTTGAGAGCGCCTTGTTCCCTCGTGTGAATGTTCTCCTCGAGAGCGTCGTCGTTGAGAGTGTTCTTTGGAGGAGCACCCTCCCTGAGAATGCCCTCCGTGAGAGTGCCCTCTGTTAGAGTGGCCTTTCGGAGAGCGTTCTCTTTGAGAACACCCTCCCAGAAAGCGCCTTGCGCCACGCACGTGAGAGCGCTCTCCTTGAGCTGGTCGTTCGTGATCAAATTTATAAGGGTGCGAGAAGGTATGGCTGAAACTGGCCCAATCAACATATATAGGGGGAGGTAGAGTTGACGAGCGATCGGAGTGATAGAGCGATACATGGGTTTCTCCCCTCAAGGATGCCTTGCCCTGCCCATGATATCGCGGCCTTGTTGTTCATGTCCGTGACCTGCGAGCCTTGTTTGCGAAGAAGGATAGCCTCGGAGAAGGCAGTGTCCTCGTTTATGATTTGAGATAAAAGGCTTGTAGCGTTCTGGGCATGTTCCGTGGGGTTGGTTTCCCTGGAGCGTTCTTCTTGGAGCGCCCTCGTTGAGAGCTCCCTCTGGGGGAGTGGTCTCCCTCAAAAGGGACCTCCCTGAGTGCACTTTGTGTTATGCATGCGAGAGTGTTTTCCTGGAGAGTGCCCTTGTTGAGATTGTTCTCTTGGAGAGCTACCTCCATTAGAACAGTGTCATTGAGATCGGTTTTGCTAGGGATGCCCTCGTTGAGAGAGTCCCTCTTTAAGAGCGTTCTATGTGAGATCGCCCTCCTCGAGAGCGTTCTCCTCGAGAGCGCCCTCCCCAAGAGCGTTCTGTTGGAGAGAATCCTCCATTAGAGCGGCCTCCATGAGAGCGTTCTCCATGAGAGCACCTTGCGTTACGCACATGAGATTTTTCACCTTGAGAGTGTTCTTTCGTAGAGCGCCCTCCTTGAGAATGCCCTCCTTGAGAGCGGTCTCCCTGAGGACGTCCTCATTGGTAGCGTTCTCCCTGTTGCGCCCTAGTTTAGAGCGGTCTCCCTGGAAAACGCTCTCCTTGAGAGCGGTCTCCCTGAGAGCACGCTCATGGGGAGAGGTCTCCTTAAGAGCGGTCTTTGTAAGAGTGCCCTCCTTGAGAACGCCCTTCTTGAGAGCGATCTTGCTGAGGACGCCTTCATCGTGAACGTTCTCCCTCGAGTGCCCCCATCAGGAGCAGTCTCCTTGGGAGCGGTCTTCCTAAGTGTGCCCTCCCTGAGGACGCCCTCATTGAGAGTGCCCTCATCGGGAGCAGTCTCCTTGGGAGCGGTCTTCGTAAGAGTGCCCTCCCTGAGAATGCCCTCCTTGAGAGCAATCTCACTAAGGACGCCTTCATCGGCAGCGTTCTCCCTAGAGCGCCCTCATTGAGAGCGGTCTCCCTAGAGAATACCCTCCTTGATAGTGGTCTCTCTGACAGCGCCCTCATCAAAAGCGTTCTCCTTGGAGCACCCTCGTTGAGAGCGTTTTGTCGAAGAGTGCCCTCCTTGAGAGCGTTCTCCCTAAGATCATCCTCCATTAGAGCAGCCTCCGTGAGAGTGTTCTCCATGAGAGCACCTTGCGTTACGCACAGGAGAGTTTTCACCTTGACAGCGTTCTTTCATAGAGCACCCTCCCTAAGAATTCCCTCCTTGAGAGCGGTCTCGCTGAGGACGTCCTCATCGGTAGCGTTCTCCCTGTTGCGTCCTCATTGAGAGCGGTCTCCCTGGAGAGCGCCCTCCTTGAGAGCGGTCTCTCTGAGAGCGCGCTGATGGGGAGCGGTCTCCTTGAGAGTGGTCTTCTTAAGAGTGCCCTCCTTGAGAATGCCCTTCTTGAGAGCGATCTTGCTGAGGATGCCTTCATCGTGAACGTTCTCCCTTGAGCGCCCTCATCGGGAGCAGTCTCCTTGGGAGTGGTCTTCCTAAGTGTGCCCTCCCTGAGAACGCCCTCCTTGAGAGCAATCTCACTAGGGACGCCCTCATCCGGAGCATTCTCCCTGGAGCGCCCTCATCGGGAGCAGTCTCCTTGGGAGCGGTCTTCCTAAGAGTGCCCTCCCTGAGAACGCCCTCCTTGAGAGCAATCTCACTGAGGACGGCTTCATCGGGAGCGTTCTCCCTAGAGCGTCCTCATTGAGAGTAGTCTCCCTAGAGAATGCCCTCCTTGAGAGAGGTCTCTCTGACAACGCCCTCATCAAAGTGTTCTCCTTGGAGCACCCTCGTTGAGAGCGTATTGTCAAAGAGTGCCCTCCTTGAGAGCGTTCTCCCTGAGAGCATCCTCTGCTAGAGCAGCCTCCGTGAGAGCATTCTCCATGAGAGCACCTTTCTTTACACACGTGAGAGTTTTCACCTTGAGAGCGCCCTTCCTAAGAGCATCCTCCCTGAGAACGCCCTCCTTGAGAGCGGTCTCCCTGAGGACGTCCTCATCGGTAGCTTTCTCCCTGTTCCGCCGTCATTGAGAGCGGTCTCCCTAGAGAATGCTCTCCTTGAGAGCGGTCTCCCTGAGAGCGTGCTCATGGGGAGCAGTATCCTTGAGAGAAGTCTTCGTAAGAGTGCCCTCCTTGAGAATGCCCTTCTTGAGAGCGATCTTGCTGAGGACGCCTTCATCATGAACGTTCTCCCTCGAGTGCCCTCATCGGGAGTAGTCTCCTTGGGAGCGGTCTTCCTAAGTGTGCCCTCCCTGAGAACGCCCTCCTTGAGAGCAATCTCACTGAGGAGCGTTCTCAGTGAGAGCAGCCTCAGTCAGAGTGGCCTCCACGAGAGTGTTCTCCTTGAGAGCGCCTTGCACCTTGGTGTGAATGTTCTCCTCGAGAGCGCCCTCCCCAAGAGCATTCTATTGGAGAGCATCCTCCGTTAGAGTACCCTCCATGAGAGCACCCCCATCGGGAGCAGTCTCCTTGGGAGCGGTCTTCCTAAGAGTGCCCTCCCTGAGAATGCCCTCGTTGAGAGCAATCTAACTACAGATGCCCTCACTGAGATCGGTGTCACTGGGGATGCCCTCTTTGAGAGCGTTCTCCCTCAGAGCGACCTCCCTGAGATCACGTTGCGTTGTGCACATGAGAGTGTTCTCCTTGAGAGCGCCCTTGTTGAGAGCGTTCTCTTGTAGAGCCCCCTTCTTGATATCGGTCTTGCTAGGGGTGCCCTCCCGTAGAGCGTTCTCCTTGAGAGCACCCTCCGTTAGAGCGGCCTTTCAAAGAGTTTTCTCCTTGAGAGGGCCCTCGGTGGGAGCGTTCTCCCTATAACACCCTGGTTGAGAGCACTATGTCGAAGAGTCCGCTCTCCCTGAGAGAGTTCTCCTTGAGAGCTACCTCCATCAGAGCGGCCTTCACAAGAGCATTCTCCTTGAGAGTGCCTTGCACCCTCGTGTGAATGTTCTTCTTGAGAGCGTCGTCGTTGAGAGTGTTCTTTGGAGGAGCACCCTCCCTGAGAACGCCCTCCGTGAGAGTGCCCTCTGTTAGAGTGGCCTTTCGGAGAGCGTTCTCTTTGAGAACGCCCTCCCAGAGAGTGCCTTGT
>MNCI01018868.1:13146-15646 GCA_015680685.1 Gnetum montanum | reverse complement strand
CGTTGATTCACACAATTGGTCATCGTGTTTGGTTGAAAAGCTAGTGACGCAAAGCTACCGTGTGTCGGATTATGACTGAACGCCTCTACGTCAGAATCCATGCTAGAGGCGACGCCTCTTTCCTTGTCGGTTGCTACGCGACTTGCGGTAGGGGCGGCTTCGTTGCTCCCGTTGGCATGTGTCGATGGTACCCCTTGGTCCTGCCTGCACGGTGGGGGCACTAGGGGCCATGCAGTTTCATTTCAAGCGGTCGGTGAGAAGAATCCTTTGCAGATGACTTAAATACACGATGGGGTATTATAAGTGGCAAAGTGGCCTTGCTACCATGATCCACTGAGATTCGGCCTCTTATCGTCGAGATTCGTGATCCTCACTCCTGCCTCCCTCGTCCTCTTTCTCTTTCACTTTGTCTCCCTCCGCAGATGCCTCGTCGCATTTCGTCCCCTCACCGAAATCCTCGTCTTGTGGGGTCATGCATTTTTTTTGAGAGAGATGTGTGTCTTCCCCTTCACGGGAACATGCATCATCACGCACACACACACGTGCATGTGTGAGTCCCTTTCTTCCGAGGCAAATCCTGGTCCGTCAGAATGTGTTTTTTGATCTCGCGATCGGGAAACTCACCTGTGCGGGGCCCTTTTGTTCATTTGCATCGTGTTGGCAGCGAACTTCCCCTCTACCTGTGAGGTCGCATGAAGTCGGAGGCCGCAATTCAACCTTCCTGATGACCACGAGGTTTCTGCTTTCGCCCATGACCCTCGTGACCAAATTTGCAAGTGTGCAGCATGTAGAGAGGTAGCGTTCTCGCTGGGAGCACCGCATGGCGCTCTCGCGATAATGCGCTCTACAAGGGAGCACCTCGCAAATCTGCGTTGGCACGAATGCTCCTACGAGACCAAGTGTGTTTGCCAAATGGACCCCCGTGTGACCAAGCGTTGGCCGAACGGGGAACCCTCGAGACCAAATTTATAGGGGTGCAAAAGATGGTTTGGCTGAAACTGGCCCAATCAACATATAGACGGAGAGGTAGCGTTCTCCCTGGGAGCACCTCGCATAGCTGAGCTGGCACGAGCGCTCTCACCAGACCAAGTGTGGGCCGAATGGTCCCTCGTGACCAAGGGTTGGCCCAACGGACCCTCGTGACAAAGTTTACAAGGGTGCAGGATGGTATGGCTAAAATTGGCCCAATCAACATATGTGGGAAGAGGTAGCGTTCTCCCTGGGAGCACCTCGCATAGCTGCACTAGCACGAGCGCTCTCACCAGACCAAGTGTTGGCCCAACGGACCCTCGTGACCAAATTTACAAGGGTGCAGGATGGTATGGCTGAAACTGGCGCAATAAACATATGTGGGGAGGGGTAGTGTTCTCCCTAGGAGCACCTCGCATAGCTGCGCTCTCAGGAGACCGAGTGATGGCCGAACAGACCCTCGTGACCGAGTGTTGGCCAAACGGGACCATCGTAACCAAGCGTTGAGCCAGCGGTCCCTCATGACCGAGTGTTGGCCAAACTGACCCGTGTGACCCAGTGTTGGCCCAATCGTCCCTCGTGACCAAATTTACAAGGGTGTAGGATGGTGTGGCTGAAACTGGCCTAATCAACATATGTGGGGAGAGGTAGCGTTCTCCCTGGGAGCACCGCACGGAGCTCTCGTGAGAGTGCTCTCCATGGGAGCACCTTGCATAGCTGCGTTGGCACGAGCGCTCTCACAAGGCCAAGTGATGGCCCAATGGACCCTCATGATCTAGTGTTGGCCAAACGGTCCCTTGTGAGTAGGCGTTGAACCAACGGTCCCTCATGACCAAGTGTTGGCCCAACAGACCATCGTGACCGAGTGATAGCCCAATGGAACCACGCGACCAACTGTTGGCCAAACGAGCCCTCATGACCAAGGGTTGGCCCAACGGTCCCTCATGACCAAGTGTTGGCCAAATGGTCCCTCGTGACCAAGTGTTGGCCAAACGGACTCTCGTGACAAAGTGTTGGCCAAACGGACCCTAGTGACTAAGGGTTGGCCCAATGGTCCCTCATGTCCAAGTGTGGGCCCAATGGTCCCTCGTGACCAACTGTTCGTCAAACGGTCCCTCCTGACCAAGGGTTGGCCCAATGGTCCCTCGTGACCAAGTGTTGGCGCAATGGTCCCTCATGACCAAGCGTCGGCGCAACGGTCCCTCGTGACCAAGTGTTGGCCCAACGGTCCCTCGTGACCACATTTATAAGGGTGCAGGATGGTATGGCTGAAACTGGCCCAATCAACATATATGGGGAGAGGTAATGTTCTCCCTAGGAGCACTGCACCGTGCTCTCACAAGAGTGCTCTCCATGGGAGCACCTCAAATAGCTGCACTGGCACGAGACCAAGTGTTGGCGCAACGGTCCCTCGTGACCAAGTGTCGACGCAACGGTCCCTCATGACCAAGTGTTGGCGCAACGGTCCCTCGTGACCAAGTGTTGGCCAAACGGACCCTCATGACTAAGGGTTGGCCCAATGTGGATGGTA
>MNCI01018862.1:0-29091 GCA_015680685.1 Gnetum montanum | reverse complement strand
TTAGACCCATGGCTAATACAACATAACATTGTATTGAACCCATGTGTCAAACTGGTTAAAAAAAAGGCTCAAAAGATTAAACCAGAAATTGCACTAGCCGTACGTGATGAAATCACTAAACTATACCAAATAGGTTTCATTTACCCAGTCGATTACTTGGAATTGGTGTCAAACATTGTTTTAGTCTCTAAGAAAATGGGAGGGATATGAATCTATATAGACTTCCAGGATCTGAAAAAGGCAATGATTAAACACAACTTCCTACTATCAAGTATTTACTAGCTTATTGACACTACAGCTGATCATGCTTTACTATCCTTCATGGATGGGTTCTTGGGATACAATCAGATTCACATAAATTTAGAGCATTAATTGAAAACTGCATTCATGACCCCTTGGAGTACCTTTTATTATACCATGATGCCCTTTAGTCTAAAGAATGCTAGAGCCACCTACCAATGCACCATGACCTACATATTCAGTGACTACCTTCTAGAGAGACTCAACGATTATGTGGATGGCATAGCGGTCAAGTCTAAGATGGCTATCGATCATCCCACTGATCTAGATGTCATCTTGAAGCATTGTCATAGACATGACTTGTGCCTTAATCCAAAGAAATGTGTTTTCAACATAAAAACTAGACACATGCTAGGGTTTGTAGTATCAGAGGTTGGAATACGAGTTGACCCTGGCAAAGTTAAGACCATTGTTAACCTAACACCCCGTACTAAGCTTAAATAATTGTGGGGGATGCAAGGTAAAATATAGTTCATTAGAAGGTTTATAGCAAGGTTGACTGACAAGTTATACCCCATGGAACACTTATTAAAGAAAGGGGTTAACTTTGAATGGACAACATAGCGCCAGCAAGCCTTCAATGACTTGAAGAAAGAGCTTTCACACCTCCCAACTGTTTATCCACCACAGAGGGATAAGCCTTTCTACATCTACCTTGCTACTTCGGACACATCTATCATGGCGTTGTTATGCCAAAAAAGAGAAGATAGCTCTAAAACACTAGTTTATTACTTGAGCCACGCATTGATAGCATATGAAGCCAAATACAACAAAGTGGAAAGGAATTGTCTCGCTCTAGTGTTCACGCTAAAAAAGTGAAGACACTACCTATTCCATAGTTAAGTGAACATCATATGCAAAACCAACATACTTTGGGCTATCATGAACAACTTGTATGAAAGTAGCAGGATAGCCCGATAGAAGGCAATAAGGGTGAAATTCGATTTACATTATGTAGCCCAATCGTTAACGAAAGGACATGCGATAGCTATGTAGCTCACAACCTCACCCATTGATGATCAAGTGATCATAGAACCCAAATTCCCCAATGAACATGTTAGCAGTGTCAATATTGTACCATCGCATTTCGAGGCAACTTTACATTTTGACGACGTCTCAACCATGCGAGGTGGCAGTGTTGCCACCGTCATTTCATTCCCCTTGGGAGACATGCAACCCTTCGCTTATCGCTTCATGTTCCTTTGTATGAACAATGTAGTTGAGTACAAAGGACTTCTTAGAGGCTTGTTAGCAGCCCAACAATTAAAAATTTAACATTTCATAGTTCGAGGTAACTCCTAGCTTGTTATCAATCAAATCACTAAGGTCTATGCCTGTAAGGCTTCACATTTACAGCCTTATTATGATTTGGCTAAAAACGTGTTACAACAATTTACTACAATAGACATAAAACATGTGCCATGCAATGAGAACACGATAGCTAATGCCTTATCTAAGCTAGCATTAAACGTGTCGTCACATATGTTCATGACGCTACCTACTTTGATAATAGAGTGCACAGACCCTATCATCCAAGTAGTACACGTGGCCTCCATGAGCGCTCCCAACACCTAAGAGTGGTACACTAATGTGAAAGCCTACCTGCAATATGGTGAACCCCCACACAGCCTGACACCTGCCTAAAGGGATGTAATCTGAAAGCAAGCATGGAAGTATGTCCTAGTAGGAGATAATACCTTATGTAAATGCTCCTTTGATGGAATACTGTTAACTTGTGTTGGTGGGGAGGAGGCATAAAAAATAGTTAGCGAAGTCCATGAGGGACTATGTGGAGGGCACATAGCTCCCAGGGCCATGGCAGCTAAGATTAGATGCCTAGGGTATTACTGGCTATGCATGGAACATGATTGTTTTGCTAAAGTCAAGATGTGTGACATGTGCCAACGTCACATAAACCTTATACATGTGTCACCTACCGAGTTGCATCCTATGCAGATCATGTGGCCATTCCAGCGATGGGGACTAGATATCATAGATCCATAACACCTAAGTCTTTTGTAAGGTGTAGCTTCATTATTACTACCATTGAGTACTTCACAAAGTGAACAGAAGCTATCCCCCTTAGGAAAACTGCATCTCAGCAGGTTTTTCACTTTATATTGGACAACATTGTAACAAGGTTTTGTCTTCCCATGACTATTGTGACAGATAACGGGCCATAGTTTAGTAGTGCAGAAACCAAAACATTTTGTAGCAACCTTGGCATTAGGCAATATTTCTCATCGTCATATTACCCGCAGACTAATGGTCAGGTAGAAGGAACAAATAAAGCCATCATCAACTTGCTCAAAAGAATACTTAGAAATAGTAAGAGGCAATGGCATGAGCAAATCTTCTATGTGCTCTGGGCCTACGTAACGACATGTAGGACAACAACAGGTAAGACCCCCTATAGCCTAGTCTATGAATTTGAAGTAGTGTTGCTTCTTGAATTGCAGGTACCATCACTACGGATGATCCTTTCAAGTGTCATAAATGAAGCCTAAAATAATGAATCAAGGATAATCGACCTCGACTTCCTAGAGGAAGAGCCTGCACAAACATTAGGTCGCATTGAATGGTATCAGGACAAGTAGCGGCAAAAGCATCATGCAGACTTCCATCGATGATCGATTAAAAAGAGGGACCTAGTTCTGAAAGCTATGCATGAACATGTGGACAAGTTTTTGGCAAATTTGGAAGGTCCATTTGTAGTCACAAAATCCTATGAGAATGAAGCCTTCAAGCTGGCAGACATGGATGGCAAAGAGTTTGCAAACCCTGTAAACCACCTGTACTTGAAGTTGTACTTTGTTTGATACAAAAGCAAGGTAAGTGCCATAGTCTGCTATGACTATAAACTGGCATCCACAGTCCGCCATAACTATAAACTGGCACAAATAGTTCTCCATGACTTTAAATTGGCACAAGACGTCCGCTATGACATGAAATTGGCATAGATGGTCTGCTACGACCTTAAACTAGCCCATCCACCATGTGTTACGATGATAAACTAGCATAACGGTCTACTGGGACCTTAAACCAGTACATCAAACAGTCTACCAGGACCTTAAATTGGGTTCATGGCACAACATTCTCGGCTCATAATCCATGACCATCCATACAAGCGAGTGTGCATAGTGCCAACATGGGGTGGAGCATTATAGTTCCAGAACGTAGTTCATAATGGCAGGAAAGTACCCTCTAGAAAAAATATGAAGCCACTACCCCTAGCATCTTGTTGATCCTCTAGAGATGTCATCCAACATCTTGCTGAACTTTTGAAGCTACTGCTACCATGGCCCATTGCCCTAGTAGTAGCTTCCGTGGTCAGCACTTGCCGCTGGAGCCCCAGTACTACTATGGCCTAGCCACAAAGTTGCTACCCTCCAACCCCTGCCATCATCTGAGCTCAAAATATGTTTAGCTCTTAGGCCTCTCACCTTACAACTAAACTACATGATGGTTACCTTGGGTGGGGACTCCTAAGCATCCACATTGTCGCAACTCCTAGCCCCCTTGGTGCTGACCCCTTCAGCTTGCTGTTGCCACAGCTGCTACTAGCCTTCCTGCTTTAGATCTCACTTGCATCAGCAAAAGTGCTTATCAATTTAGTGATGTCTGAAGTAAGTAAGACATTTTCTTAACTACATTTCATGGTTACATTTCTCTAGTCTACTTTCTGTTGCACTTGCAAGGTATAGGCCAAGACAACGCATGTTAGAGATGTGTTTCACCAGGAGAACATGACACCACATCGTTCCAAGGTGACTACTCTAACTAGCTTAGCTACTTAGAACTGCACATCCTACCCCTCCCCTTTAACCTTCATCATCTCATTTCTCAGACCCATAGTTTCCCTTTTCACACCCCTTTCATAAGCTTTCTTGATGCATGTAAAGCCCTTTCGTATGCTCAACCCCAAAGTCCATGGCATGTGTAATGCAACTCGTCACATGGGAAGCATTTGTAGGTAGGTCAAAGCTCCATGTGGATGTAATGCAACTCATCCCAGGGAGAAAACACCTGTCCTACAACAAGGTTTTTTCCATATAAATATGGCTAAACAATAATAGAAAAGTGCCAAAGTGCAAAAAAAAGCATGTGGCCAAAGAAAAAGACACACTAGTTGTTTCACAATGATCCTCTTCATTCTGATGAGAGGATAGAAGCTAGTAAAAGAAAAGATGTCCACATAAAACAACTTTGTCATAAGCACTCTAACAAGGGACCCCACTAAGTTCCATCTTACTTTTTCTTGAACCTGTCCCCTCAAGTCTATCATTTCTCCTTCCCCTTGCACAACTATCCTGTTACTCCCAAGCACCCAAGCATAGCAAAGTGACTTCTTAGTAATCACCAAAGAGCAATGTTGATGACTTATCCTTCATGGTGTTTTGTATTCTTTGTCGACGTTTATTGGGTGGATCCTCCAGACGTCAACAAAGAGGGGCCAATGAAACACCATAAAATTTTAAGACCCTCATGCCTCACCAAGGTCTTGGAATTTAGGCAAGGACTTCCACAAGTGTAGTGTCATGATAGTTTGATAGGAGAATATAAGAACTGAGATTAGACTATCCAGTTCGACAAGTTTCCTATCTCTAGAGTTGACAGGCCTAATAGACTCTCCAGCCTACCCACCTGGACAATTCACCCAGCTGATAGTCTACTCAGAAACTATGCTAGGATTTGTCGAGAGTGTTTGGGATGAGAAAAGTAGTTTGAAAAATTTTCTAGTGAAGATGTCTACTACGCTATGTAGCGTAGCAAACTTTGAAAAAATGGTTACTTAAGTGTCCAAGTGCAGAGTGACAAAATGATTATGAAGACAAAGTGGGATTCAGTGAACGCAAGGTGCTACGCTATGTAGCACACCATAGCGTAGTAAAAGCAAAGCAGAAAGGTCCATCTTGCCAAGTGATTCCAATAATAAAACAACACCTTGACAAGACTTTAGCCTTTAAAAATTCTCACCCCACTTGCTCCACAGACCTTGAGCAAAGTTTGTTGCTAGAAATTGACGGATTAAACAAGGAAGTAGGATATGCTAGCTGCTACATTGTGCTATAGCGTAGCATAGTGTACCAATGATGAAAAAACAAAAAAAATTTTAACCGTAAGTTCAGCAAGTTTGAGGGCTTCCCGTTACAAAAGACAAATGTTGTAGCTTCAATGTAGGTTTTAGTTAAAACCAGTGGCTACGCTATGCTACGCTACACTACGCAACAAGCAGCCAGCATAGCGTAGAAAGTAGCCACTTACGCTACGTAGCATGAGTAACAAAAACACTGGTATAGAAGCATCAAGATGTCTTTGGATAGTTCCAAAACTTATAGGTGTCAATCTTCTTCATTTTAGCATCTCCTTGGCAGAATCAGCAATTTCACTCCATTTTGCACACCCCCTGGCTAGCTCCTAGAAAACATTGTTCCTACACTTGATCCTACTTGTAAGAGAAGGGAAGACATAGTCCTAGAGTGTAAGATCCATTTCTATTTGCATTGTTAATACATTAATATCGGCACATACAATCCCCGAGGTATAGTCACAGTGTAGCCAAATTTATGTCCAGCATCGCACACCTACATGGTATGGGCACGTCAGCATCATGTGGGGTTCAAGACACATGGTATCCAGGCCCCATTTCTCACTTGCTCCTAGCCCTATAAATGCCCCAGTAAAAAACACTCAATGGGTTGGATTTTCTAGTTGGCATTTTTTCATCAAAAGAGTTGGCATTTCTTCTTTGATAAGAGCGGTTGGCTTGTTGGCTTTTTGCATTGGCTTCTTAGCAAATAGAGTTGGCTTATTGATATATTAGGCTTTTAAGCTGGCCTCTAGAAATCCTATGTGATCTTTCCCTTGAGCATTCTCATTACCCTTGAGTTCTCTATGTGTCTATGGCATTGCATAACTAGTTGTACACCTTTCCAACAAGGCAAAGAATCGAATTTGTGACCTTGGGGTGGTGCATTTTCTCACCTAAGTTTGCTTCGCTATTTCTTTACTATTATCATTGTTTTATGTTATTTTTTTTCATTTTTCATTTATTCATCATCAATTTACCTCGCACGTATTGCTTTCGCAACGAACGTTGACATAAGGTTAAGATTACACTGATTAAGTCCTTGTCTGATTGATTAGACTGTTTATGGTGCCCCATTTCCATTTTCTCCAGCATAGCCCTCACATGGATCTGGGGTTAAGGTGTTCATCTAGCAACTTCTTGGTGTTCTAGCCATCGACGTTTTTGGTCATTACAATTTTTGGTGCTAGAAGGAGGGCTTTTGGTGCCTTTTATGTGTCCTACGGGTAGTCCTGCACACTCTCTATACCCTATCACATACTAGCATAAATGTGACACCATTTTGTAGTTGTTTACGCATCATGTGATGTAGATTGGTCATGATGATGGTTCCTCTGGAATCTGGCAGGATGAAAAGCCTCTAATTTCCTCTTGATTTCTGTGTTTCCTAGTTTGGGATTTTCCTTTTTTCACTACGCAAGATGATTCCAACAACAACCGTTGTTTCTACCTCCAAGAAAGGGAGATGGGTACTTGTGTTAGGCTAGCTAGGCAGTAGATGAATTAGGTCTTAAATTACTTTCCTTTCATTCTTGTTGTAGGTGATCAAATTTATAAAACATAAAATGATAAAAATCATGTACCTCAATTACACTTAAATCATACCCTTGAGCTTCACAAGTGTAGTTGGGAAGACAACAAACATTCTCAATGCCCATTTCACTTCCTATAGAAACTAGTGCATTAGGGAAATATAATTCCATAGAATTCAACCAAATTATGCATAAACACCTTAGTGATTTGTATGGTTGGATGTAGGGGTACCTAGCCACTCATCATTGGCACCGTTGCTAGGAACCTTTTGGTTGTTTCCTATGCTATCTAGGATTTAGTGAAAATTATTTAAATTGTTGGAATGGACCTTAGAGTCACATCATTTCTTAAGATTACTACAAAAAAATTTAAAAGCACACTATGTTTTTATCATCTAATTGAAAATGTCTTCTTCTCACAGGAGTACTTCTCCACCTAAGTCTGATGGAGCTCATTAGTTAGTGCCTTAACAATATTGAATGGTATATGCTCATCCTATTGAGTATGTATTCAATTTCACCTTCATCCTACATCAGGATGAATAGCTATGGTGGTGTGACATGGATGACAACATTGTATTTTTGCGAAATTAATCTATTCCTGTAATGCTTTATCAAATGCTTATATGTTTTGGTCATTAGGACCATCATGCCAAGTATTTTTGTAGAACAATGATGCCAAGGATTATCATCCCACAGAGGCACAACATCTCTGGGATTGTCAATTAGAGCAACGTCATGAATTTGTGAAGGGAAAAGGATTTAATGATTTCTCATTCCTATTGTACCAACAAGATGATGGGGAAAGCTTCTCTTAGGATTTTTCATTTAGTGAAATTCCTCTTTGACTTTAGTGATGAAGGTCAAAATTAGAACTTGTAGTTCATAATTCACAATTTTGGTTATAGTAAGAATGGATCTAATGATAAAGAAGAATCCATAGAGTTAAGCCAAAGCAAGGATGTGGACAAGAAACAAGATCATGATTTTGGTCATGATCATCGAAGAGGTGGTAGTAGGCACCATGATGGTGTTAATTCTCATTCCTCTTTACCTTTGTTGTCTTCTTCTTCTTTTGGCATTGATTGTAACCACCAAGGGTTAGACCATGATGAAGGTGAACAAAATGACTAACGAGACTAAACTGATTGAAGAGACCATCAAGAAAGGCAAGATCAAGGGCATAGACATTCAAGAGAGGCACATCACTATGAACAAAGGGGTAGTAGAGGGCATAGTAGGTATCATGATCATAACCTCAATGAACCTTTGCTTGCTACTCAAAGTATGCTCAATATTGTAGATGAAGTACAAATTCCAAAAAGGAATGTGGAGGATAGTTAGATCAAAAAGCTAGACATGAACAATATTCCTAGGTTTGAAGGGGAATATAACTCTGATCCAAAAAATCATCTATAAGCTTTTCAAGATGCATGTGCCTTTTAGAACATAGAGAATGAGTGGAAAAAATTTAAGTTGTTCCCAAGGACACTCATCAAAGAAGCAGAGAACTGGTACCAGTCCTTAGAGCTGGAATCTATTAGATGATGGAGTGCCATGCTTGAATTATTTAATGATAAATATCAAACATACTCCAAAGTGTCCAACTTAAGAAGGAAAATCCAAGGATGGAAACAAGGAACACATAAACCATTGGATGCTACCATCAATCGATACTATTCCTTGATGCACAAATGTCTTGGCCATGGTTATTCTCAACTGGATGAACTATGCCACATTGTAGATGGGCTTCGATTAGAAATGAAGAGAATCCTTGGTGTCTATGCCTATGGATGACTATTAGAATTAAGTTCCTATTAGATACAAAGACTAATTGAGTAGGTAGCTAAACAAGAAGGTGAATTAAGAAAAAGAGAAAGTTTAGAAGAGTACAACCATGATCCTTCCATTGGTAAGAGGGAGGTTCAATTCTATGATATTGAGGAATAATTTGCACCTGATGAGGTGAAAAATAGGAAAACCTTGCCACTCTAAAAATTTCAATATAAAATTATAACTAGGTTGATTAGTTATGGGACTCCATGGATAGCAGATTTTAGGTTTTCCTAAAAATTACTAAAGAGTCCAAAGAACAAGGTAGTGATTATGAGCACAAGAGGTGCAAAGAGGTTGAACATGCCTATTAAAAAGGTAAGGGCAAGATTACTGCAATAGAAGAAGTTGTAGAAAGTAAATTAGACAACGATGGTGGATGTGAAATCTTCCAATATGTACATCCTAAGGGATATTGCCACATAGTGTCACATTTACAAGAGTCTAGGGTGTATGCTTTGAATCCATGACTAACACAAAGGAAAACATCTAGAAGATTACCTTATCCTCAAGGTGATTTTAGGCAGCCCACTAGCTATAGTAGTATTATCCAAGTGGAAATTCACCGTAATCATATGAGCAGTATCAATAGTGGAAACAACCATAATCATGGGTGCTATCACCATCAAGGTAGCAATACCCTTACAAATAACTTGATTCATATGGGTACTATGTTTAGCAACCCTTGTCTCCACTTGACTTATTTAATCACATTTCTACTTTCCAATCTCACTACCATCCTTTTGATTATTTTCAAGCTCATTCTTCACATGAAAGAAGGGATTCCATCTCTTACCCTTATCCTCCTTATGTCCTTGCACATCTTCCTCCTTTAGCTGCACGGCTACCACCTGCTCCACCTATGTAGGGTGAAATATGAGCCCAACTATAATAATGCAATGCCACTAGGGCCATTAACCTACAACTAATTAATCAATCGAGTGGTTCAGACACTCAATAAAAGAAAAGACCTTTTTCCTCAACCACGCAATCCACCTAAGCCCTTAAATACACTTGCAGTTCACAACCCTATTCCTCTGTCTTCCTCTATCTCAAATACCTTCGAGTCCCCTTTAAACTAAACATCACCAAGGATTCATATTGTTATACTTATCCATGTTGTATTTGATTGGATTTGTGCTAGAGACCTTCCCAGGAAATTAGTCGATCTTGGAATTTCTCTCATTTATTTGCACATTGCAGGGAATGAACCATGTAAATCTCTTCTCAACTTAGGTTCTAGTGTCAATTTAATTTCTTATGAGATGTACACTGCATGGAACCTTCCTCCTCTTAAGAAGAGAAATATCAGATTATAATTAGCATACTAGTCCATCATTGTTCCATTAGGACTAGTAGAAGACATTGTGACCACTATCTGTGGATGGTCTTATCCTACTGATTTCCTAGTGATCAAAGTGGAGAAGTGCAAAGAGGATTTCCCAATCATCATGGGAAGGACATGGCTTAGCACTATTGAGGCAAGAATGGACATAAAATATTTTTCCTTAAAAATATCCAAAGAGACATTCAAAAAGATTGAAAAGAAGCAAGTTCCATGCATCATGTATAGCAATATAGGGTGCAATTGTGTGTAGAAACTCTAGGCTATGAAACAATTATCTATCTTTGCATGCAAGTAGTGTGCACCAATCCAAAGGTGTCTTTATGTAGTAGCCACAAAATAGGAGAGCACCTAGTGGTTGATTACTAATTTTGAGAGTAGCACACTTTGCATGGAACTGACTAAGAGCCTAACATGTGCATATGTCGCAGGCATGGATGAACTGGAGTAAGTTCATCACCAACTCTCTAATGATGTAAATGATGATACTTATTGGGGAGAGTTGTAAATTCCAAAAAATTTTAAGCAAGATCCTCTAGAACTAAAGACACTATTGGCCAAAATGAAATATGTGTTTATAAAAAATGGAAAGTCGATCATAATCAATGCAAATCTTTCCCTAGAATCGAAAAAGATGCTATTGAATGTAGTTGAAAAATGGTCAGTAGCTTTTTCTTGGTCATATCCTGAACTCACAGGGATTGATCCTAGGATATGCGAGTATCATATCTACACTGATCTAGCCATGAAGCCAAAGAGATAGCCATAAGGGTGATTGAACCCCAAATTGAAGCAGGACATCAAAGAGAAAATCAAAAAACTCCTCAAGGTAGGGTTCATTTACCCCATTGTAAATAGTGAGTGGGTTGGTCCACTTGTGATTGTTCCTACAAAAGGAGGCAAGTGGTAGGTCTGCATTTATTTTTGGTTGCTAAATATGGCAACATTCAAGGATCATTTTTCATTGCTATTTGTTGATCTGGGCATTGCTACTATAGTTTTCTAGATGGTTGTAGTGGCTATAACAAAATTAAAATTGCACTAGAGGACTAGGAAAAGACAACATTCATGATTCCTTGGGGGCATTTTGCATATCACAAGATGCCATTTGGTCTATGCAATTCCCCTACTACATTCCAACACCTGGTTTTGAACATTTTTAATAGCAAATCAGAAGTGCTATGGAAGTCTTCATGGATGAATTCTCCACTTATGGAGCTACGTTTGAGCAAGCCTTAGATCGCCTTGTGCAAGTGCTAAAATGATGTGTTAAAACCAATTTGTGGCTTAATTGGAAAAAGAGTCATCTAATGGTCTAGGAAGGCATTGTATTAGGGTACAGAATATCACAAGTAGGAATTGAGGTAGACCTTGAAAAAATAAGGGTAATCCAAGGAATAACCTACCGACCAAAAATTATCAAATATGTTCGATCATTCCTTAGACATATTGGCTACTATTGGATATTCATAGAGAATTTCTCTAAGATCAAAAAATCATTGGTGGAGCTAACAAAGAAAGATGTTCCATTTGTCTAGACTGTAGAATGTGAAAAAGCATTCCAATAGTTGAAAGAGAAACTTGTAGAAACCCCAATCCTACAAGCACATGATTGGTTTAGACCATTCCATGTCATGACAGATTCATCGAATTATGCCTTGAGAACCATGCTTTCACAAATGGATGATAAGAAATGTCTATATTACATCCACTACACTAGCCAAAGCATTATGGGTGCATAACTAAACTACACCACTAAAGAAAAAGAATTGATGGTAGTGGTGTTTTCTTTAGATAATTTTAGGCA
This sequence comes from Gnetum montanum, assembly GCA_015680685.1. Taxonomy (NCBI): domain Eukaryota; kingdom Viridiplantae; phylum Streptophyta; class Gnetopsida; order Gnetales; family Gnetaceae; genus Gnetum; species Gnetum montanum. The sequence continues at coordinate 17,185 of MNCI01018862.1, read as the reverse complement.
TTATGTGCTTAGATACAATGTGTTTATGCACATAGATCATAGTGCCATCCACTTCTTGATGAGAAAGCTAACAGTGAGCCCTTGTGTCATATGATGGTTGGTGATCTTATAAGAATTTGATATTACGAAGATAGACCGAAAGGGTAGTAAGCATGTGGTTGGTGATCACTTGTCTCAGTTGTGATGGGACAATAAAGAGGAAGAAAATCTACTATTTGATATGTTTCCTAATGAAATCTATGCTGGGGCTATAACTAAACAATTGCCCAATAAGCCTAAATGGTATGATGACATTCTTACCTATCTTCTCACCCAAGAGATGTCATAAGGGTTGGACCATTGGAAGAAATAATAGTTTCTTTACCAGGTAAAACACTTGATGGAGATTAATAAACATCTCTATAAGGTGTGCATTGATGCCTTCGTTCATTGGTGTATTCTGATTAAGTACACATTCTCCAAGATGCTCATGAAGGTCCTTGTGGAGGACACTACGTTGTGAGATGCATGACCATTAAAATCCTGATGGTAGGATACTATTGGCCAATAATCTTCAGGGATGATTACCATTATGTTTGCTCTTATGAACTATGTCAACAAGATGGTGAAATGACTAATCAAATAGAGGAACCTCAATAATGTATTCAATCACTAGAACTCTTTGATATCTAGGGCATTGATTTCATGGGTTCCATCACATCCATGTCAAATAAAAAGGTGTACATCATAGTTACTATTGACTATTATATGAAATGGGAGAAAGTAGCAACCATCATCAACTGTGCATCTTCTATTACTGAAAAACCCTAAAATTTCAAGGCATTCTTGCTTCACTAGGTCCTTGGAGTTTAGGAAGCATCATGATAGTTTGGAAAGAAATGGATGCTTTGAGTTTAAACTATTTAGTTTGGCAAGTTTTCTACACCCAGTGTTGATAGGCTCAACGGACTCTCCAACCTTCCCACTTGGATAGTTCATCCAACTGATAGCCTACTCAGAAATGATGCATGAGATTGTTAACGATGCTCAAGATGCATGAAATAGTTTGACAAGTTTTCTAGTCAAGAAGTCACTATGCTACACTACGCTATGTAGCGTACCAGGCCTCAGAAGACAATTGTTCAGGCAACCAAATAGAAATTGTTGCAAGATAAAGTGCTATACTATGCTACGCTACGCAGTGTAGCACAACGTAGCAAAAGCAAGACAAAAAGGCCCAGCTTGCTTAGTGATTTCAATATCACTTAGCAAACATTTCCAGCCTTCAAAAACTAGTTGCTTCTCTCAACTTCAAATCCTTTAGCAAAGCTCCTCTTACTAGAAAAATGGTAGATTAAGCAAAAAGCAAGCTATGCTAGCTACTACAATATGCTACGCTACGCAACATAGCACAACATATCAATGATGCAAAAAATGACAAAAGGTGTCTTAAAATGTAGGATCAGTAAGTTTAAAGGTTTCACATCATAGAGAAAAAATGTTGTAGATTGTTAGCATGATCATTAGACAAAAGTTCATGACATAAGTGCAAGTCATAGTTAGTTGGGCCTTAGTTTCAGTGTTTGGCTGTGCAGTGTTTGGATAGGTAGTGTGATCAATGTTTTAATAGAAAAGAACAGATAAGGGGCCTTCCTTCTAGCACCAATTTACTGTACTGACCTAAATCATCGATGTAAGGCTGGAAGAAAAACAGACACTGAAAGATCATCGGGTAGACACAACTAACCCTGCCTTCGCTCGAGGGTAAGTTGAAAAAGTAAATGAAGACAGAGTGCCTTGGATGATCTACACGCAAATCAACCAAGGACTTCCCCAAGCATAAAATATGGCTTTTTGTTAGGGTTATCATAACTAATATTTTAAAACATGAAACAACACATACAAAATGTAAACTTAAACTGGTATCATAATCAAAATGTAAACAAAACATGAACTGAATGTAAAATATAGTAAACAATATAATGGTTGGAAAAATGAGCTGTATTGTATTGCATAGAAAAGATGTGCATCGGTCAAAGTGTAGCTGCACATGGCAAGTCAAGTGCCAAGCCCCAGAGCGATGTGATGTGATGTATTTCGGAAGTGCTTGGATGCTAGGAGTCAAGTGTGTTGAGTGCCCAAGGATTGTTGGTTTGAGTTTCCTAAGCCATTTAACTTAAAAATTGTCAACCCCATTTATGTGAATTGATAGGGTATTTATAGGGCTGGGCTAGGCTCGGGTGCAGAATTCGAGAATAGAATCAACAACTAGGAGATAAAAGGAAAGCAGATCAAGCAACACGTGTCCAATGTACAACTGTGCATGAGTTGGACATGTGTTGGAAAGCTACGTTCTTGAATAGTTTCACCATATCTTACAATGCAAGGGTCACCCAAGCCCATGGAAAGGCATACAATTTAGATATTGAGGGCCTAACAAGCCCACAAATGAAGATTTACAATGAAATGATTAATTTACAACAAAATAAATTGGTTCTGGCTCGTGTGAGACTTATGGATCTTTGATTTGACCACTTTGACCACTGTAGGATACTAATTTGGGTGTTTCTATGGCTTTTTAGGCATGTCTACTTACACTCACATTGGGCATGCAGTAGACACTCATGCTAGGCAGTCACACTAGGCATGTTCCTCCGAGTGACCTTAGTTGAAGTAAGATAAAATGAGATACTTGACATCAAATTTTGATTTATGAAGCCTATTCCTTGAATGGAACCATTATCCTATATGTGTCTAACCTTGAGAGTGATCTAAAATCTGAATTTGAATTTGAATGTGTCTGATTTGGAGCTATTTTGGACAGGTCATGCTTGACTCATGCTGCAGCATGACCTTCAACGTGACCTAAGGAGAATGACAAGTTTCATGCTAATTTTTGAATTTCTGAAGCCTATTTCTTGGGTGTAATAGTGTTATACCTATGTTTGACCCTACAGGTAAAAATTTGATTCTAAATGTGCCCTGTTCGGAGCCACTTTTCGCAAGTCACGTTGGACTCATACTACAACGTGACCTGTAGTGCAACTTTAGGAAAACTTATGAAAACTCTTAATTTTGTGCTTGAAATCTAACATGCTAGAGGCTAGGACCCATAGTTATCAATATTGAACCCTAAGGATGACTTGCACCCTTGAAATCAAGTCATTTTGACTCAATTTTAAGGCTATAAAAGTTGGTCACACTAGACTCACGCTGCAGCGTGAGTGTGGAAATCTACGTTATTTGACCTAAAATTTGAACTCCTGAATGCTAACACTTGGAGTGGAAATCAATGGCTCTTGAGGATAGCTTACACCTTCAGATTTGGACCATTTTGACTTGATTTTGAAGCTGCTGGAGTTGTTGACACTAAGCGTAAGCTAGCTTCACAGCATGAGCAAGCTGGCTTGGGCAAGCTAGGTGTGAGCTCCATGCCTTCGCCAAATTTTGCCTCCCAAAACTTTGAAAGGGCCTGAGTTATTCTCATTTTAAAGTGCTAGGGTGAAATTAGTGGTGTTTCATTGGCCCCTATTTGTTGACGTCTAGAGGAATCCACCCGAGAGGCATCAACAAAGAAGCGCAAAACACCATGAACAACAAAGCATCAAACATTAACCGTCAGTGCTTGGTTGGGTGTCATCGCACCGTTTTCAAAAGTACATGGGACTGGGGAGATGAAATTGAAGATGCCAAGGGATTAGTTGTAACCAGGGGAAGCCAGGAGTTGGTCAAGGGTTATAATTGCTACCAGGATTATGGGAGGGAAATGCTCTAATGTGAATGAGCTATATCTTTGATCCTTGTCCATAGCTAGTGTTCAGTAAACTTGGAGCCAAGACATCGGAAGTGCATCCTTTGGAGAAATGGGACTCTTATAGAGTGTTTATGGGGCCCATTGTAAACAACCAAAGCCACGTGATGATGTGTAACATGATCTCTTTGAGACATGAGTGTAACTATTTTTCAAGACGATTACCTTCTCACCTGGGGCTTGTATGAGAATAGCCAATAGTCTTTTGCTTATGATGTCAACGGGGTCATGAAGACCTTTTCTGTGCATTTTTCTATTTGACCTTTTTGTTCTTTTTCTTCTTGTTGGTTTTTTCTTTTGTTTTGTTTTTGCTTTATTTTTTCTTTCTTTCTCTTTTATTTTTCTTTTCTAGATCTTTTTGAAAGAGCTTGCTTTTTGTGTGGTGCTCATGTTTGAGCGCTTGTATTTTGCATCATGTACTATGTACTGTGTTTTGCATCACAACTGCTTAGAGAGTCACAATGTGCAATAGTGTATCAAGAGTTTTGAACTGAGTGGAATGTATCCAGGGGTGTAATTGAATAGGATAATTGGGACATGATGGGGAAATAGGGGATATATCAGGAATTGGGGATGTACTTATGAATAGATTGATTAACCTAGTTACGTGTGTCAGGAAGAATGTGATATCTTATCATCACAATGAAGTGCATCTATGCACAAACACCTCAGGCATGTCATCCTACAAAAAAAACTCCAAGAAGACAAGAAAAACACGAATTAATTGGTTAACTAAGCACTTTAAACAAGGAGATGGAGCCATCACATGCAATTTTCAAAGTAGATAGAATCATGAACAACACTAGCCTCATTAAGGCTCATGAGACAAATTATGTAGCCAGTCCTTGTGAGACATGAACAGCCAATTGCAGCAACACATCTTTTCAAGTTTTTCCTAGTCGTCAATGATGTCACTAGTTTATAGTCTTAGCGGACTGTTACGGGTTAGTTTCATGTCATAACCCCTTGGATGGCACCAGTTTAGCATTGCAGTAGATGGTGCATTGCTAGTTTATAGTCATGGCAGACTGTGAAGAGGAAAACAAGTTTATAGTCTTAGTGGACTCTAGATGCTAGTTTCATGTTATGGCAGACTGATGTGGCAATTTAGCGTCATACTGGATAGAGTTTTGTGGTGTCGGTTTATTGTCATGACACCAGGACATTCTGTGGTATCAGTTTTAAGTCATGATGCTAGGACTGTTCTGTGGTATTAGTTTTAAATCATGATGATAGGACTGTCTGTGGTATCAGTTTTAAGTCATGATGCCAGGACTGTATGTGCCAGTTTATAGTCATAGCAGACTACCTGTGCTTCCCTTGCTTATGTAAGGTGTGATGCTACATGCATGGTCATGCTATGTGTTTGCAAGATCCTGCAAAGATCAAATAGGAAGAAAACAACATCAAGAGACACTTGTTGTACATAGAGTTGAAATGTATGAATGAAAGAAAAGCAATGCCAAAAGTGATAGTTTTAGGCCATTCCGGGATGTATGCTAGTTTAAGGCCTTTTCGGGCCATGTGTTTTTATAGTTTTATGTTTTTATGTTNGGGGGGGGGGGGGGGGGGGGGGGGGGGGGGGGGGGGGGGGGGGGGGGGGGGGGGGGGGGGGGGGGGGGGGGGGGGGTTGGGGGCAGGGACCCACATTTTCAGCCAAGGGAAAGTCTTGGTCATGCAGTTGCTTCCTAACCAGGCATGGATTAGGAAGTATGCAAGGCTTAGAATCCTGTGGGGGGTTGTTGGCCTCAACCACTCGTTTGGATGTGTTAGCCTTAGGCATTGTGTTGGTTGTTATAGGTGTACCACCCAGAAACTCTTCTTCCAAAACTTGCGCCATGTCTATGTCATGGATAGTTGAAGAGGAAACGTTATCACCATGGATGATAACTTGACCACCTTCGTATGGAAGGTAAATTTCTTGGTGGATGGGAGAGGAGATGGCCCTTAGTTGAGCTAGCAAGGCCTGCCTAGAATCATGTTGAAACCTGACATCTCCTCTATGATAGTGAAATCTATGCTAGTGGGGAATTTCTCTCCTGCTAAAAAAGCTAAGTTGATTGTACCCTTGATTGTGACACGTGATGCATTGAAGGATTTTAGACATGTGATTTTGGTTGGCTTGATTTCATTTGCTAGGCCTAGCTTGTCAATGACGAAGTACAGGACTACGTTCGTTGCTACACCATAGTCAACATGCACTTTACAGATGGTGCACTTCCCAACACAAATTCTAATGGATAGTGAGGATGTAGTGACCTCCCCTCATGTGGGGTTGACTTTGACTACATCATTGTGAAAGGCTAAGGTTGATGAATGAAATTCTTGTGATGTAGGGGGTAACATGATTGCACGAATGGATGCCTCATCTGCAAGGGTGTCCTATGTAATAGGAATGGAGGCCAAGACCTAGGCCAATGCTTGGTAGTGAGTAGGTGAGGTCCTGACCAAGTTTTATAACCTAAATGTTGTGTTCTTTTTCTTGAGAATTTTTTTTACCTGGGTTAGTGCAGCTATGAAGTCCTTGTCATTAGCCGTTGTGTTGGCTTTGACTTCCTCCGTGAAGCTTGAGAGATAGACCTCTCAAGAGGGGGACTTGGGCTTGGTTTTCTTGGGGGTAGAGGCCCTAGTGTTTAGTTGTTGTTTGCTAGTTGTGGCCTTTGCTTCGGCCATGGGGGTTATGAGGTGCTTGTTTATCCTCTTGTGTTGCGATTTGGTGGGCCTACCTGGGTTGCTAGTGGGGTTAACCCTTGAAGGAGGTGGGATCAAGATGTTGCCCACTATTGGGCTTTAGGTAGGTGAGGGGCCATCATGTTGTGGGATACTTATGATAAAGGGTGGCTTAGGTGAAGTTGTTATAGGGGTTGTTGTGTGACTAACTTGTTGTGGCACCTTGATGACAAAAGGTTGCTTAGCAGTTTTTGTCATTGCGTCATGCCAGTTTAACATCTTAGTGGACAATTGTTGTGGAACCTTGACCACAAAGGGTGTTTTGGGTGCCTAAGGTGGTATTTTGAAAACAAAGGGAGACCTCTTTCTTGTGGAGGCTACAGGGACCTTTGCCTTGTTGGGAGGCACACGGATCACAAAAGGTTGTTTCACAAGTTTGGGCTTGCCACCTATGCTAATTGAGTTTATGACATAGGAGGCATCATTTGTGTTGGATTGACTCACCATGTCAATTGCTAATTGGCCTTGTTCTATCATTCTCTACAGGTCAACCTACAAGGCATGACAATTGTTTGTACTATGACTAGCCAATTGATGGTAATGACAGTATTGGTCCAACCTAAAATGTTGTGGGACCGGGGGCTCATTTGGTACTGATAATGTGGGGTTCCTTAGCACTTCACAGTACCTATGATGTTTTTAGTGGGTAATCACCAATACATGTTTGTGTTGGATTTTCCTAACTTTCAAGAGTTTCTCCAGTAGTTCAGAGGGTTGCATTGGTAGTGGTACATACTTTGAGCGGTCCTTGCGCTGAAAGTTAGGCTTTGGAGTGGCTCCTGCCAATGTAGGTGAGTTGGCACCAAAGTTGGTGGCTTCATCAATTGGAGCTTTAGGTTGCTTAGCTGCTGGGTCCTAGTTGGTTGCTTTTGTGCTTGCGGCCACCGTTGCCACTATTGTGTTTTACTTGTGAGCATGTTGGTTTCTGTAGGCCACATAACCTAGGTCATTGCTTGATTGCACCGCTTCCTCTATGTCCTTAATTTGTACAAATGCTTGGCTTAAGGTACGGGCTTTAAATAATAAATTTTCGATTTAATAAAGTCATTCATAGCTGCCTTAAGGATGGTAAGTAGATATGTTTCAGGGGTGGGCTCGTGAAGATCATTCAAGGCTGCACTCCATCTTTAGATAAATTTCTATGATGGCTCTAATTGTGCTTGTTTAATTTGAATTAAGCTATCCAACATGGCTTCGGGCTTTAGATTGTATTTAAAGAGAGTGACAAATTGGTGTAACAAATCCTCCAGAGAGGATATGGAGTTATAGGGTAAATCTCAGTACTAGTCTAAGGCTTTTCCCATTAAGGACATAGCAAATACACACAGAATTGCATGAGGCTAGGCTTGAAGCAATAGACATTCTATTTGAAATGTTACTAGGTGGGCATTTGGATCTTCCTCTCCATTGTATTTGGTTAGTTGAGGTAATGAGACTTCCTTTAGCAAGGTTAATGGTGGAACTGAGGGGTCAATTAGATCAACTTGATAAAAGTCCAGTACTTTGACTTCCTCAGTGTTTGTGGTTTTAAGGTGCTGTACCTCTTCAGTTAATAGGTGCATCATTTTCTTTGTGTCTATCCACTCTTGGGCACCAGTGGGTTAAGTGAATTATGGTTGATAATAATTTGATTTTTGCATTGTTTACAGCAAGGGATACTGTTGGATTGTCAGTTGTTGTGGCGGAGCAACATTCAAAGATGGGATTAGAGGGTGTGGTACATTATAGAGAGTAGGTTGGTGTTGCTAGATAGCTGGTAAACCCACTGCCTAGCCATAGGTTATGAGGTGACACCCTGAACATGTTGCACTGAAGTAGTTAGAGGTGCCCCATGGGTTTGTACTTGTGGTATGTAATGGGTGGATGTGGAAGTTAGTATTTCTTGTCAAGAAGATAGTCCTCACATGTATGCAGATGAAGGAGGAAGCATGGTTCCCTCTAGGAAAGGTTGGAATAATGGGTTTGTATAGGCACGAGGATTGATGGTATGGTATGAATCCCCATGCTCAGACTGGGCAGCAAAGTCATCTTCCTCATTTCCCTTCTGAGGCTCTATCGGAGGTGGCTATAAGGCTTGACTCCTTGCCATGAAAAGTTGAAATATGAGTTGATGATGGTGTTCAGAAAGGGGAATTATGTCAAATGCCAAGGGAGTGAACTCATGACCTCCCTTGTAGATGATCTCATAGTTTCACTTTGCCTCTCTTTCCATGCGATCGATAGGCAAGTTGGCTTGGATTTTCACACAAATGAAGTTATATTGTTCAGGTGTGAGGATGTGGGAAGATTTCATGACAACGTGTCCAAGCTGACAGTGTGCAACATGACTAGCCTGCAGCATGTGCAGTGTGACTAGCTTGCAATGTGTGTAGCATGACTAGCCCACAACGTGTGCAGCGTGACTAGCCTGCAACGTGTGTAGCGTGACTAGCCCGCAGTGTGTGCAACGTGACTAGCCCACAATGTGTGCAATGTGACTGGCCTGTAGTGTGTGCAATGTGACTAACTTGGAGCATGTGTAGCTTGTAGTGTGTGCAGCATGACTAGCCTACAATGTGTGTAGCATGACTAACCTGTAGCCTGTGCAGCCTGCAGCGTGTGTAGCATGATTAGCCTATAGCATGTGCAGCGTGTGTAGTGTGACTAGCCTACAGCGTGTGTAGCATGACTAACCTGCAGCATGTGCAACGTGACTAGCCTGTAGCGTAAGTGGCTGGGCCAGCATGTGTGACCTCAGCATGAATGTCTGGGGTTAACGTGAGTAACTAGTATGAGCAAGTTCAGCATGCGTGAAAAGGGCTCAGCATGAGCATGCTGAGCGTGAGCAAGATGATTCAAGTTTCAGCGTTTGGTAATGTTAGTTGGGTCTTAGTTTTAGTGTTTGGCTGTGCAGCGTTTGGACAGGTAGTGTGATCAATGTTTTAATAGAGAACAACAGACAAAGGGCCCTCCTTCTAGTGCCAATTTACTATGCTGACCTAAATCGTTGGTGTAAGGCTGGAAGGGAAACAAACACCAAAAGATCATTGGGCAGACACAGCTAACCCTGCCTTCGCCCAAGGGCAAGCTGGAAAAGTAAATGAAGGCAGAGTACCTTGGGTGGTCTGCACGTAAATCAACCAAGGACTTCCCTAAGCATAAACTATGACTTGCGATGGGTTTATCATAATTGATATTTTAAAACATGAAACAACACATACGAAATGTAAACTTAAACTGGTATCATAATCAAAATGTAAACAAAATGTGAACTAAATGTAAAACAGAGTAAACAATATAATGGTTGGCAAAAATGAACTATATTGTATTGCATAGAAAAGATGTGCATAGGTCAAAGCGTAGTTGCACGTGGCAAGTCAAGTGCCAAGCCCCGAAATGATGTAATGTGATGTGATGTGATGTATTTCGAAGTGCTTGGATGTTAGGAGTCAAGTGTGCCGAGCACCCAAGGATTGCTGGTTTGAGTTTCCTATGCCATTTAACTCAAAAATTTCCAACCTCATTTATGTGAATTGACAGGGTATTTATAGGACTAGGTTGGGCTCGGGTGTGGAATTTGAGAATGGAAGCAACAGCTCAGAGATGAAAGGAAAGCAGATCAAGAGACACATGTCCAATGGACAACTATGCATGAGTTGGACATGTTTTGGAAAGCTATGTTCTTGACTAGGTTCATCGTATCTTACAATGCAAGGGTCACGCAAGCCCATGGAAATACATACAATTTAGATAGTGAGGGCCTAACAAGCCCATAGATGAAGATTTACAACGAAATGATTAATTTACAACAAAAGAAGTTGGTTCTAGCTCGCTTGAGACTTATGGATCTTTGATTTGACCACTTTGACCACTGTAGGATACTAATTCGAGTGTTTCTATGGCTTTTGAGATGTGTCTACTTGCACTCATGCTGGGCATCCAGTAGACACTCATGCTAGGCAATCATGCTGGGCGTGCTCCTCAGTGTGACCTCAGTCGGAGTGAGATAAAATGAGATAATTGACACCAAATTTTGATTTTTGAAGCCTGTTCCTTGAATGAAACCATTTCCCTGAATGTGTCTAACCTTGAGAGTGATCTGAAATTTGAATTTGAATTTGAATGTGTCTTATTTGGAGCTATTTTGGACAGGTCACACTGGACTCATGCTGCAGCATGACCTTCAATGTGACCTAAGGAGAATGACACGTTTCATGCCAATTTTTGAATTTCTGAAGCCTATTTCTTGGGTGTAACAGTTTTTTGCCTATGTTTGACTCTGCAAGTCAAAATTTGAGCCTGAATGTGTCTTGTTCAGAGCCACTTTTGGCAGGTCACGCTAGACTCACACTACAGCGTGACCTGCAGTGTGACTTCAAGAAAACTTCTTAAAACTCTCAATTTTGGGCCCGAAATGTAACATTCTAGAGGCTGGGACCCATAGTTATTACTAGTGAACCCTAAGGACAACTTACACCCTTGAAATCAAGTCATTTTAACTCAATTTTGAGGTTGTATAAGTCTGTCATGTTGGACGCACGCTGCAGCATGACCTGTAGCATGAGTGTGGAAATCTACATCATTTGACTTGAAATTTAAACTCCTGAATGCTGAAACTTGCAGTGGACATTAGTGGCTCTTTAGGATAGCTTGATCCTTCATATTTGGACCATTTTGACTTGATTTTAAAGCTACTGGAGTTGCTCACACTGAGGGCAAGCTAGCTTCACAGCGTGAGCAAGCTGGCCTGGGCAAGCTAGGTGTGAGCTCCATGCCTTAGCCAAATTTTGCCTCTTGAAACTTCGAAAGGGCTTGAGTCATTCTCATTTTAAAGTGCTAGGATAAAATTAGTGGTGTTTAAACTATGATGGGAGAGAGTTTGTTCCCACTCCTAGTGTTTTAATCCCTTTAACGCAAATGAACCAATGGCTTATAGATTTGCTGATCCAGGTCATTAGGTCTAGGGAGCTGTAAGATACAACGTCTCACCATGATGAGGCTTTTCAGGAAGGACAGGAGGAATTGGATTCCCAATCTGATAAGGGGGATCAAACCAACCCTACCACGATTCCTCCCACCCCATCCTTTTGGGCAAACCTGCTCTATACCACTGTCCCCTTCGTGATCATGTCCACACCATCGCAAACTGTGATTGCATCAGCGACGGGTAGCCATGCCATAACCTTGATGCATCAATACATCCATTCCCCTATTTCATTCTTGGCCACTACCCCACCGTAGACTATTCCTCAACCTATTCCCTTAGCATATCACACATTTGTTACGGCCACCCTGCCATATGTTCACACTACCTCTACCTCACAGTTGCACACAATCTCTGCATCCATTCCTATGTCTACACATGTACCACCATTAGAGGTAGGTCCAGGCCTATCTACATGGTGGAGCCCATTTACTTCTCCTCCTATTTTGCAATTGTCACAGATGTCTCACTATGCTAGCCAAAAAACCCATCAAGTTCTGCAAATGGTACAACCTAGTGTGGGACTCAGGTCTATCCCATCGGCCACACAAATGAACTACCCTATAGCACAACCCATGGATGCTACTCCAACAGCATCACCTGCCAGGTGGTTGATAGCACAAGAAGCACCATTCTCAGGGGCTGCCCCAACAGCACTGCTTATGGATCATGTTGCTACCTCTGCCACGCCATAGATGGGAGCTACCCGAGCAGTTCCCCAATCATCTATATCATCCCCAGGTCTAGATCAAGTGTTCCAATTTATACAGACCCTTACTACGGAAATAAAATTCCTCAAGGCTGTCAAGTATGATACGGTACAAGCCATGGACTTCTACTACGATGATCCCATCAACCTGGTAGTCCCTACACTAACGTTACCCCCATGGATGTCACTGCCCCGTTTCAGGAAATACAACTAGGAGGGAGATCCTAATTCACATATTGTTACATTTAGGTCTGAGTCCCTTTTTCTGCAACAATGGCCACATACGATCATCCATGTCTTTGCCATGTCTCTGACAGGAAAAGCCCTAGATTGGTACCACACACTCCCATGCTTCTCCATATCAATCCTAGAGGAGCTTCTAACCCAGTTTGTGATGTGTTTCAAGTATAAGTTGAAACCAAAGATCATGCTGGATCGGTTGATGAGCGTAAAACAAGATCTACTGGAACTAGTCCAGAAGTTCATCCAACGTTGGAGTGTGACCCTTAACAAAATCTGTGAGCCTATCGTAGAGGCCCATTTGCTAGCCATCTTTAAGGATGCAGTTAATGACTTTATTAAGTCTAAGCTATACTACCTTGCACCATGCACTCTTAGTCAGGCTTCTGCCTAGACTAAGAGCATATAAGATGCGGCTGAGGTAAGCAAAGACCAAACCTACATTGCATACAATAACACCTTCATGAAGAAGGACAAGAACAAGGGTAAGGCCGCAACAACCACAGTGGCCACTATGGCAAATGAGGCCAAACCCAAACCCAACAACAGTAGTAACAAGAATAATAAGAAACCGACCACACATGCAACTAACCCCATGCCCAAATAGGGCAATGCACCACAACCTTCTACATCTACACTTGAAACATTCGCACTACCTAAACCAAACTTTGAGCGTAAGGATCACTCAAAGTACAACCCATTTCCTGTGAAGCCTTCAGATCTTCTGAAGTAATTATTGGCAGTAGGGTACATCCAACATAAGTAGATGTCAGAGGAGGAATCTAAGAAACATCAATGGTACTGCAAAATCCTTAGGAACCCCTCCTTGGCCTTGCCCAATGAGGCCCCAGTTCCTAAGGGTTTCAAGCTAGAGTGGTTCTATGACTACCATCAATAGTGTGGTCATAATATGGATTACTGCATGGCATTGAAAGACAACATCCAAAGGATGATTGATCAAGGAAAACTGGTGCTAGACGAAAGTAACCTAGTGCATCCCGAGAATCAATCCCTACATGTTTACATGGATCTTGTCAACACCAAAAATGTTGGTTACATTATTAACACCATTCGCATTGACAACAATCCTAAATTGCCTCAGCAACTGTTTGTGGTCTCTGTGCCTCAGTGTAGCACACCAGTACCACAAATGGCTAATCAAACTTTGCAGTAACCTTTTGTCATGAGAATCCCTCCCCAGGCATCCACCCCTACACCATATATTATTAGAACCCCACCATTGTGCATAGTAATATCGTTAGCACCATTCATCATTAGGGGGCCAAGCCATTCAATAGCCCCCATCCTACATAAGGAAGCTTTATAGTCTTCTCATCCTAAGAAACGAGAAGTGCATTTCACGGGTGAGACATCAAAGGAAAGTACCGCACCAGGTAGTTCCAAGCCTATGTCCTCACCCCCTATATCTACATCCAAAAGGGTCTAAACCCAGACCCGAGATTAGCTCTCCTCAAGAAATTCATCTCCTAGGATAAATAGAAGAGGAGAAAAGTAAAAAATAAGAAGGTGGCCAAGACCTTCTAAATGCTCTCACTCAGGTCAAGCAGGCTCTGAAATAGAAAAATATTATGCTGAGCCTGTATGACCTGATCATGATAGCTACCGCACACCATGAGGCTTTGGTCCGCATGTTAGCGTAAATTCCGGTTGACAATACCATGTTGGCGGAAGAGAAAGCAATCCACTTGATCATGCTTCCTTCTGCACCTGCAGAACTAAAGCTATCCCAATTGAATTTTTGTGATGATTCCATTAGGGAAGACCCTAAGAATGGTCAGGTGACCACAACACCCCTGTTCATCATAATTCAAGTCAACCGACATAAGATTCGAAGGGTACACGTCGATGATGGGGCTGCTACAAACGTCATCCCTTTCCCTATTGTGGATAAGCTAGGTTTGGTCGACCAGATTAGACCCACAACAACATCATGCTTAAATTTGTTTAATGGGGCAAGGGTTGTGGTGAAAGGCATGGTCCACATTGTCTTTGTGGTAGGAGACTAGTTCCCCACCAATGCAATGTTTATCATGGTTGAAGAGATGCTTGAGATTAACCTAATCTTGGGGAGGTCATGGTTAGCACAACTTGGGGCTATCTCTTCAACCATTCATCAGGAGATCCACTTATCCTATGCAGGTAGGGAGGTGGTAATCCATGGCGATGAGGTAGCAACACAAGCAATCAACAACGCCGATATGGAACAGGGCTCAGAGTTCATAACCCCTAACAATGAAATGCTCATCTTCATAGATACTAACCATCTAGCAAAAGAGTCGACTCAACATGCTGGTTCAGAAAATGAAAATGCGTGGGTTGAGTTGTCCTTCCAAGCAGAGGACAATGATGTAGATGAAGGCCATAGCAAAGTGTCTCGACCTTACGCCTCACCCAATCCACAATGGGTTAAGAAGTAGTTACGCATAGTGTAGCAACCCCACTGCTTCTTGACTAGTTGGCATCTTTTGTACATTTACCACCTTTTTGTTTTCATCCATCCATCTATGCTAGGTACTACTTAGCCATTCTTTAAACTGTTAGTGTATCACTTCTTTACCATGCCAAGGCCCAAAATGGCCTAAAACTAGCAAAGGCCCGAAATGGCCTGAAACTACCAAAGGCCTGAAATGGCCTAAAACTAGTGATGGCCCAAAATGGCTTAAAATTACGCTACCATCCGATGGCCTGAAATGGCCTAAAACTAGCAAGGACCCAAAATGGCCTAAAATTAGTCATGGCACGAAATGGTGTAAAACTAAAACATCGAAAAAGAAAGCTTAACATGAAATCAATCACATAGACAATGCATAAGCCAGCATAGAACCAATTTCATTTTCAAAATTCTCCTTTTCCATTTAAATCTTTTGTCACTTAAACAATGTTTTCAATAGTTTTGCAAAAAATTAAAAATTTTAAAAGCCCTATGCCATCATGGATCATCTTCACCCACATCATCTTCACATGCATCATTTACTCCTACATCATTCTCTTCCATATTTCCTTCCATTGCACTACCTTCTTCTACCTCTTCATTTTTGCCCTCTACGGCCTTGCGCCTTCTTCCAGAATCTGCATTGTAAAAAGTGAAGTAGTTAGCTAGAGCAACACATGCAAGCTAGAATAAACATAAGCATTTTCCATAGTAGAAAGTTACTAACCTGAGATAACCTTGCATCCGCCTCAAAGGGTATGCAATCCAAAATGAGCTTGAGGTGGTGCCAAACCTCCTCCTCCTCGATATTTTCCTAATGCCTTTCACTTGGTTTAGCATTTGTAGCAGCTTTCTCTTTTTCGATGGTCATCCATCTCGGTGGTCCTGGAGAAAAGGAGGCAGTAGCGGTATCACCTGTGGGAAGGTCCACTTTCCATTCAGGCAACTTACTGACCGTCACTTGCTCCATGAACTTGTTGTAACCCTCAAGAGCACCGATGGCATTCACGAATGCTTCATAGGTAAACACCTTCACTGAAGCATCTCGGTATGGTTTATGGTAGGTGGCACATTCCAGTTTATGTATGTATTTATGATTTTTTTGGGACTGGCCCCACTCGTAGACTCTGGCGCTGTAGTCTTTTTAGTCCTAGTTCTTCTGGGACAACAAGTCCATCTACATCTAGTGTTCTATTATTTCCTGGGTGGCTGCGTTGTTGCACCACATGACTATCCAATACCTACATTATCTATCACATCCATCTACCACCTACCATCATTAGTATCATGGGCCATGAGGAACTCGCTCCTAGATCTGAGATCTCCTACTTTCGTGTTCAAGTTAGCCTTCTCTTTCTTAGTCCTTTGGACCCATTTTCACAGGTCCTCATTGATGCGCCTACACTCCCACAAGGAGGGTGTTGAGTGCAAAGGACATTTGCTAGCCTCATCGTATATGTGATGAGGCACCTCGGCCACTTCAAGTGGGAATGTAGGCACAACATCAAATTTTAACACCTGTTTAGGGTCCCATTTGAGTCGAGAGGCTGTGACCACACAAAGAACGCATCAGTCACATTAGCGTAGCAAAATTAGCAGCTTAAGACATCTAGCGTAGCAACCTTAAAAATCCTAGCATAGCTACTTTACTCACCCACTTCAGGATCGACCTGCCTAAGACGATTGATAATGTCATTGATGACCCCTTGCATGAATGTAAGTTTGTCGAGGGTCTTGGCCCATGGTTCCAGGAGAATCAGAGGAGGTCCTACAGCATTAACAGTGGTCTCTGTCATGCAACTAAACTCATCAGTAATGACCAAGATAGACTACAATGAAGCTATGAGTAACGCAAATGACAGTGTGAGGGCTCCTATCGAGTAAACCCTCAGGGTTGATAATGGGGGTATCGCCCATTGATATATCATCGAATATATTGTCAAACTCACCAGTGTCTAATTAAAGTTCCTATCCTTTCTGACTCAAGACTATGGTAGCACCCTTTGCATTCGTCCGCTCCCCCGATGCTAAACTATGTTCAGCAGAGGGACCTCAGGCAGAGGTCCCTTTTTGCTCGAGGTGAGCTTCCTCTTTATTTGCTGGTGCTTTCTTTTCAAGGCACCAGCACCCTCTTCATCCATAGGAGACTCTTCTTCATCTCCAAAAATGTCCTTCTCATCAGTAGGAGGATTTTCCTTANGAGACTCTTCTTCATCTCCAAAAATGTCCTTCTCATC
Organism: Gnetum montanum; assembly: GCA_015680685.1. NCBI lineage: Eukaryota > Viridiplantae > Streptophyta > Gnetopsida > Gnetales > Gnetaceae > Gnetum > Gnetum montanum. The sequence goes on along the minus strand of MNCI01018862.1, from coordinate 64 downwards.
AGTAGGAGGATTTTCCTTGATGACACCATAGTGATAGGAGCTCCTTCCCTCTTGATTGGGGCCC
>MNCI01018859.1:80859-117861 GCA_015680685.1 Gnetum montanum | reverse complement strand
CCCCCAACCTCTAAGTTCAATGATCCAAAAGAAGAAGTGTAAAAAATCAATCCAAACACTGAGTCTTTAATGAGAAACATTGACAATATGGTGAAGACTAAACTTATTAAGGTACAAGCCAAATTAGAAACCATATATGCCAATAGAACATTTAGTTAAGGGAGTTGTAGAGAATTTAGGCCAAGGTACAATAGTTTCATGAACAACTAGAACACATCACACTATTAGTACTTGAACCTTCCACAATCACTTCAAAGGTGTGAATCAAACACCTAAAGGTTAAATTATTTCATGCATATCAAGTCGATGAAGAAGCCATGTTTATGAAAGATGGCTTAAAGCAACAAATTAGAATGTTGCATCATCAATCCCAAGAATGAAAAAAATAAGCCAAGAAAAAGAAAATCAAGTACTCTCTCTTTCCTAGCAAGTATGAAGGTTAGAGGATGAGAGTTAGATCAGGGTCTAATTTTGGGACAAATACCTTTATATGAAGAAAGAGCACTAGAACTTGTGGCAAGAGCTGGAAAATAAGACTATCAAGGAAACTAATAAGCTTAAGAAGATTCATTTGATTGAGTAGGTAACCTAGGATGTCAAGGTACATAGGTTGCACAAACTTATAGCTCTTCTCAATAAACGAGTAGATGGGGAGAGGTGTGAGGTGAAGGAGAAATTCAACACCTTGCACACCAAACTCCAAAAAAATGGCTATAAGTGAGCCAACACTACAAGAGAAGAAAAGCCTATTAAAGAACATGTACATCCTCCACCATGAAGTAGTAATCATAGTTCTTGAGAGAAAACTTAAGAAAGTGAAAGAAGATGTACAAGGAAAATGGAGGTAACTTTATGTGATTCAAACTTATATAGGACAATCACACAAAGATATAAATGGGAAAATTCATCTAGCAATGGTTGAGTTAGATGTGGTCCAACATGAGCTCTCAAAAGTAAGGAGGAGTCACAAGAAATCCCAAGAAGATGCTAAGGAATAACATCAAGTACTTCTACAAGAGTAAGGACTGATGCATGAATAAAATTAACAACTCTAAGAAAGGATAATGGACCTTAAGATCTAAATTCAAAGATTTTATATGTCTGCATTGAGCTCTTGAAGCTTCTTCCCATATCAAGTAGGTATATTTTGAGGCCTCTTCTCTTAGCCTCCACCCCATAGAAATTATTAATGAGATGGCATGTATTGTATTACAATCTTGGTCTATATATTTTTATAGTGATATTCATCTACATTAAGCATGTTATGTATCTAGTTCCAATTTTATATCTTGGATATTAAAGTTATAAACCTATCTTTACTTAGTTGTGGGGAAATGATGAGTTTTCCAATGATATTTCATAAGTTAATTATAAGTCTTGGACTTGGAAAGTGTTTCACATCCTATGTTTATGATTTTTGCATATATGGTTAAGGTTTCTACCTCATAGGTTTACATGCTAGCCCTCCATTTTATACTTGTAGGTGTGATACATGTTTTAGGCTTTCTAAGATATTTCTAGCTTCATTTGGAAATCTTGTGAACCTTTCATCATGTTCCTTGGTGTTCTAGCTCTCATCCATAATTAAGTGAGCAAATTCTGCATGGTAGGGATGTGTTGGCTATCCTATGCCAATGCACCCATCATGCTAATGCAAAGGCACTGATGCACCTTCCTTGTAGGTCTAGTTTGGTTCCTTTTCTTTCATGTCATATCTATTGTGATCCTAGGATGCCTAGACTATGCTGGAGAACCTCCATTGATGATTGGATGCTAGCAAACCTCTACCATTATGTTGCAAAAATTATAAACACCTGGGATGAGCTCTCATATAAAACAACTTTATTCATGATTTCTATTTAGCATTTGATGTCCAATTTCATGTGAAGATCTCTTCCTCCCTTAGGTAAGTTGCTTTCCTTCTTGTCTTATATGTGTCTTCAGTCATCAGTATCATAAGTGCAACTAGATTCTATTAGAGTGCTACCTTGCTTATGTAACTTCGAACCATTTGGTCAATGTAGAGTCTAATATTTACATGGTGAATAAAAATTTTGATTTTCCTTTATTTTACCATTTATGCCTATATATTAAAATAATAAAAAATATTAAATGTTAAAAATAATCAAAAAATATTTAATTAATTTTTACTTTCTTTAACTATGATGATTCGTCCTTAGCCAAGGAGGTCATAATTGTACAGCATCATGTTGGGTCATCAAGGTTACGACTAAGAGCCATTTTTATTCTATCTCATGTGTGGTGTTGCACCTATCCCTAAGAGGGATTACAATAAGAGCATTGTACCTATTCTAAAAGGGAATTATGATACATGTGTGTTTATTAATGTTCTTATATTCATAAAAATCATAAGACATAAAAATCATAAATATTCTCTTATCTCTCACCATGACAACATGGATTTTCAATTGTATTATATGTATTATAACCTCTTTTCCATTTCTTTAATGCAATGCTATACATGAGTGTTCTTTGAAATTCATTCAACATCATCTTTGAAGCTTACAATTAGATTGTACTATGATTTTTATGATAAATTTCATTGGTCCAAAATTGATGGGATTCCTATCAAAAGACATGGCCATGAGATGGATCATGATGAATGATATATATATGATGAACCATTGCGTACTACTATAAGAATTATTAACATTCAAGAGGAAATTTACATCCCTACCAAGCATTAAAGAAATAACCAAATGAAATGGCTAGATATGAATAACATCTCTAAGTTCAAAGGAGACTACAGTGTTAATCCTCAACATCATTTGCAAGCCTTCCATATTTCTATGCCTTGTAAAACATTAGGAATGATTTGAAAAAGCTCAAAATTATTTCTAGAATACTTATTAAAGAAGCTAAAAATTGGTATCAATTATTGGAACTAGAATCTATCTCAAGATGAAATACAATGTTGGAGTTGCTCAACAACAAGTATTAAACATACTCTACGGTGTCCAACCTCATAAAGCATATTCAAGAATGAAAACAAAGCAATCATAAACTCCTTGAAGCTACCTTGGGAAGGTACTATTCATTTTTGCACCAATTCCAAGGCCATGGTTTTCTTAAAGAAGACAACTTTTCCACATCAAAGATAAACTCAAGAAAAAAACTTGGAAAACTCTTGGGATCTATGCCTAAGGGAGACTATTGGAAATGAGAATCCATCAAATACAAAGACTAATTGACCAGGTAGAAATGGAAGAAGGAGAGTTGCAAAAAAGGGAGAGTGCAAAGAAGCATATGAAAGATGCCTCCATCCACAAAAATGAGATCTATCTCTATGAACTAGATGAAGGAGCACCATTAGAGAAGATTGTGTAGCAAAAAATTCTGTCAATACAAAAATAGGTTACTAAAATATCAACTAAGGATAACAAGATGTGGAACTTTATTAATGAGAATTTTCAAACATCATTAAAGATTATGAAGGATAAGGAAGAACAAGGAAGATTCAAGGATAAATATAAAAGAAAAAACAAGAATACAAAAAGGGCCTACTATCATCAAAAAGGTAAGGTTATAGCAATTGAAAAGGTTGTAGACTCTAAATCATAGGATGAAGGACATGATACTTTTCAATAGGAATATCTAAAGGATTTTTTCCTAATCTTATCACATTTATAGAAGTCTAAAATCTATGGCTTAAATCCAGAATTTGTCAAATGAAAAACATCCAACAGATTGTCTTATCCTTAAGAAAACTATAAGCAATAGTTCCACTAACAACAAATATTATCCAAGTGGAGTGCCACCTTAACCTCATGACTATTATCAATATTGGCATAAATCAGAGTCATGGAAAATGCCATCAACAAGGCAACAATATCATTACAAATATTCAGATCCATATGAATACTATGTTCAATAACCTATATCAACTAGTGGCTTCACTATTCATCCATTCACTCATCACTATTATCCTATAGAGTACCACTGACCTGTCACTTTGCAATCTAAATCTTCTTTCACTTATGCTTCTTACCATCCATAACACCATTCACAACCTATATCCACATCCTTGCTATTTGTACCACTAATGCAAGGTAAAATACCTTCGCAACTTGAACAACAAAATGCCACAAGAGATGTAAACCTATAGATAGATGACAAATCAAGTTATTTCAAGTGCAATCCTTGAAAAAGGTTATTCTATATATCTAACAATTCACCAAAAACACCATAGGCATCCATCATTGTGAAGTCCACTCAAACTATCCCTAAGATATCTAATAACATTGTTTAAACCAAAGAGCCTAAAATGTTCATACCATCATGATAATCCATGCATTCATAAATTGGATTAAGGTCATGTTTTTAGGAAAAGAACTAATACTAGAAGTTTTGTGATTTATTTGAAGATTACAACAAATAAATCATGCAAGGCTCTACTAGACTCAACTTCTAGGGTAAATATGATTTTCCAAGAGTTATACAAGGCATGTAACATGCCTCTACTAAAAAAGTACAACATCTAGTTAAATCTTGCCAACCAATCCATCACTATTCCATTGGAAGTGATGGAAGACATTATGACCACCATCAATGATTGGTCATACCTAGCTAATTCTCTAGCAATTCATGTTGAAAACTATAAAGGATACTTCCCAATCATCATAAAAAAGACTTGATTAAGTACTATTGATGCTAGTTTGGAATTAGAGACCTTTCCTTGGAGATTTTCAAGGAAAATGAATTTGAAAATATTTAGAAGAAATGAGTTTCATGCATTACAAAAAATGACATAAGATGCAACTACATGCAGAAAATATGAACAATCAAAAGTAGAATCATCCAGCATGCAACATGCATGTTGAATCAGCAAGTATTTAACGATGCCTATACACAGAAATCATAAAGGATGAAGGCACCTAATATTTGACAATAGATAATAGCTCCACTTCAACAATATGCATGAAACCAATAGGAATTATCATAACTATTTACATTAATAAAATGGATGAGATGGAGTTGATCAAACACCAACTATCAGATGTAGAAAATAGAAAGAAAGTAGTAGTAAATTTGAAAGAGTTGGGAATTTTAGAGCCTCTTAATTAAAACCCTTGAAACTAAAATCATTATTGGGATCCTTAGAGTATGTGTTCCTGAATAATGGAAAACTAATAATCATTAATGTCAAGCTTACTAAAGGTCAAAAAGAGGAGCTACTAAGGATAGTCAACAATTGGCCAATAGCCTTTACTTGATCATATGATAAGATAACAAAAATTGATCCAGGAATATGCTAGCATAGAATCCATATAGATTATACCATTAAATCTAAAAGATAATTGTAAAGAAGGTTGAATTTGACACTAAAGCAAATTATTAAGAAGGAGATAGAAAATTTCCTCAAAGACATATTTATCTATCCCATGATGGATAATGAATGGGTAAGTACACTTGTCATTATATCTAAGCAAGATGAACAATGGAGAGTCTACATTGATTTTAGTCTATTGAATATGGGTAGTTTCAAGGATCACTTTCTTTTTTCATTTGTGAAATAGGTGTTGGATACCATTGCAAGGTATAAGTCCTACAGTTTTCTAAACAAATACAATGGTTATCATCAATTCAAAACACTTTAGAAGACTAAGCCAAAACAACATTTACAAGTTTTTAGGGAAATTTTTCATACAAAAATGTATTCTCTAATTTGTTCAATACTTTTACCTCTTTTTAATGTCTAGTCTTTAGCATCTTTCAGTATAAAATTAGTAGTGGTGTAGAGATATTTATGAATGACTTCTTCACCTATGATGCTAATTTTAAACAAGCATTCAACCATCTTGAGCAAGATTTGAAACAATGTGTGGAAACTAATCTTAAGCTCAATTGTAGAAAGAGTCATCTAATGATCCAAAAGAGCATTGTTCTAGGACACCATATTATAGAGAAAGGTAAAGATAGATCCAAAAAACATTCTAGTAATCCAAGGAATCCCAAGATAGTATCAAATAGTTAAAGATGTTAGGTTATTCCTTGGATATACTAGCTACTAGATGAGGTTTATTAAGAATTTGTCCATAATCACCAAGCCATTGGTAAAACTGACCAAGAAGGATACATCATTGAAGTGGACTCAGGGATGTAAACATGCATTTTAGCTCTTGAAACATAATCTTGTGGAAACATCAATTATACAAGAATCAAATTGATCTAAACTCTTTCATATCTTGATAAACACATCCAATTTTTCCTTAGAGGTGGTGCTTACCTAGTTGGATGCTCAAAAAAGTTCATACCACATTCATTGTACAAGAAGAAGCATTGTAGCTATAGAACTTAACTACATCACATCAAAAAAATAACTAATGATCATAATGTATGCTCTTGTGAAATTTAGACACTATATGCTTAGATGTCCTATCTTTATGCATAATAATCAGTTATCCATTTCCTGATGAGCAAGCTAGCAATGAGTCCTCGTATCATAAGTGATTGGTAATCTTATATAACTTTCATCTAATAATGGTGAATTAGAAAGGAACCAAGAATGCAATTACATATCATTTATCTTAATAAAGATAAGACAACAAGGCTATTGAAGAGTCTCTTTCTAACTAATTTCTTGATCAATTGCTTTTTGCTAAAGTAGCTAAGGCCACAACATAGAAAGCCACAACCTAGTATGTTGATTTCCTCTCCTATATACTCACATAAGAAACTCCTATTGAATGGGACTATAAGAGGAAGCAACAATTCCTCTACTAGGCTAAGAACTACATGGAGATAGAGGATAACCTCTACAAATTTTGTGCAGATGGCTTAGTACAATGGTATGTACCAAATGAAGATCAATCTAGGATTCTCTAAGATGCTCATAAAGGCCCTTGTGAGGGTCATTATGCTAAAAAGAAAATAATCATAAAAATATTTTTGGAGTATTTTTCACTCCAATTTTAATTCACCTTTCAAACACCAAATCTAGATATTCTGAAAAGATAATTTTCTAGAAAGTAAAAAAAAAAAAAAACTAGCTATCTTCAATTATTTGAAAGACAAGATTACAATAGGGTTTCACAACCTAAAAAACATAAAAAATAATCACTCAAAACACTCACATGATGTTGCAAAGAATGAGGCTCTACAATCATAAAATGGCTATTCTTAATGTAATACACAACCAATAGAAAGTGTCTTCCATAACTTGGGACTAAGATCTCAACATATAAGCAAGACCAAGAATAGATAGTCTAATACATTACACAATTGGCCTTAGAGATATAACCACATATTCACTCATAAAATGTGCTCTATCATAGTTTTTCTTAGCTCTTAACAACTTAAGATCTCTCACCAAGACATCTCGTAACCTCTCATAATGGTACAAGCATGAAACACATTCCATATTTATTAACCAAGCTAGAAAAAACACTTAACTTGAAGATTATTCATTGTTTTCATCTTTTTCTCCCATGTTTCAGTTTTTTCCAGATGTGGAATGAAAATTTCAAAATTTTCCCTAACTATTCAAATCATCTCTGGCCTTTCTAGGATGTATTACTATCAAACTAACAATTCTAGGAAGACATTTCATTCCTAGCTAAGACATCTTCTACTATAGTTAAGATGTTTTAGCCTAAGACATCTTAGCAACTTGTGAGACACCTCACACTAAAATTTGAAACATTAAACATAAAATACATACCAAAATTATTTGATAAATTAATTTCAAAATCATTATCATTAATCTTAGTCTTAATTCTAAAATTTCCCATCTTCTTAGCTTTTAACTTTGAGAAGTTAACATCTCTTAACCACTTTTTCGTCAAGTGCATCCAAGAAAATTCACCAATAGCAAAATTTAACTTTCGTTTACCCTTATTCCTCTTGAGGAGTATCTCTTCAGCCTTCTTATGATTTACGTTTACTTGTGCATGGAGATCCCTCATCTCTTGCACAAAATCAGCACTAAGTTAAGTTTCACCATCAAAGCTCCTCAATGTGTCAACCAACTTAGGAAAAAATCATAGTTCATTTCAAATATACTTTTACCAATATCAACATAAAAAAATTTATTGTATGACATCTCAAACATGACATAATATGTTTTCCCACACATTTAGCTATCCATCACACAAATATCTCAATTTTTTAGTAAGGATTTATTCCCCACCTCCATTTAACCATCAGATTGTGTATGATATGCCCTAGAAAAATTCAAATTTATCCCTAAAATTTTTCAAAGGGATCTCCAAAAGTGACTAGTAAATTTGGAGTCTCTATCACTAACAATATTCAAAGTAATTTCATGCAACTTCACAACATGCTAGAAAAACAAATTTGCAACATGAGAAGCATCAATCATCTTTTTGCATGGAATGAAGTGTGTCATCTTGGTGAACCTATCCATAATAACAAAAATTGCATCATTCCCACTTTGAGTTTCAAAATACCACTCATAAAATTCATAGACACTTTTCTATGGATCCTAGAGAATTAGCAAAGGCATTTAATATCCATTCACTCCTTCACCTCCTCTAAATTTCTGACAAGTCAAATACTCCTTCACAAATTTCAAAAATTCATTTGCCATACTAGGCCAAAAATAGTACCTAACCATAAGTTCTAATGTTTTATCCTTGCCCATGTTACCTAGCATACCACTACAATGCTTTTCAAACAAAATATTTTTTCCAAAATTATAATTAGGAATACATACCTTTCCATTCTTAAATGACAATTTGTCTTGAATATTATGGTTCCTCCACTAGTCTATCTGAATCAATAATGACTATTTGAGGCTCCTTCAAATCCATTCAAAATTAACATCATGCTCATACAAATTAGCAAAATTAGCCATACCTTCCACATGAGGTATGCTGAAATTAACCACATGCAACATGGACAACACATCAGTCACCACATTGGCTTTTTCACATTTTTTCAACATAATATTGAACTTTTGTAATTGTGCAACCCACTTCACGTGCTTTGTACTCAACTTCTTTTGAAAATTTAAAAATTGTAATTCTTTTTTATTTGTCATCAAAGTGAACTCTTTCAGTAACAAGCAATGTCTACAATGCTTGTTTTCTTGAAGAATATCATACAATTCCTTCTCATATATGTTATATTTTGCCTTGAATCATTCAAATTTTTAGAAAAGAAAGCAATAGGCCTACCTTCTTGTGAAAGTACCCCAACAATGGTAAGTCCACTTGGATCCACCTTCACCTAAAAAAGCTTCTAAAAATCCAAAATTACAAGCACTGATTCATTGGTAATTTTTTCTTTTAGCAAGTCAAGGATCCCTTAGGTTTCATTATCCCACCTAAAATATTTATTATTCTTTATAAAAACAAACATAAGCTAAGAAATTCCACTAAAATTTTTTATGAACCATCTATAAAAACATGCTAAACCAAGGAATGATCTTACCTTCCCAACATTCTTAGAAGTTGACCAGACTTCACCTTAGTATCTTCCATCTAAATTTTGTTTCTATAAACCATGTCCCAAATATGTGATTTCCCACTTGAAGAAATGACTTTTCTTCACATTGATCACTAAATGTACCTTCTCTAATTTAAGACACACCATCTACAAGTGACCCAAGTGCTCTTCCTCATTAGGCCTATATATCAAAATATCATCAAAAAGATAATATAATACTTGGCAATCAAGTCCTTCAATGCATCATGCATCAACTTCATGAATGTAGAAAGTACATTCATAAGCCCAAATGGCATCATCAACAACTCAAAAAATCCATCCAGTTTCTTGAAAGCTATCTTCCATTCATCACTAGGTCTGATTCTAATTTGATGATAACCACACTTCAAATCAATTTTGCTAAAAATTTCAACATTGGTAAGGACATCAAGGATATCATCCATCCTTGGTATAGGAAACTTGTATCTCATTGTTATCTTATTCACTACCCAGGAATCAATGCACAACCTTCATTCTTCATTGTCCTTCTTTGGCTCTAGCATCATTGGAATTACACAAGGTAAAATGAATTTCCTCATGAAACCATTCATACGTAACTTCTCTATTTGCCTTTGCAATTCAACCCACTAATTTAGCACCATCTAGTAAGCTCTCTTGTTTGGAATGGTAGCACTAGGAACCAAATCAATCTAGTGTTATACATTCTTCATTGATGGCAATCCTTCTAATTCCTCCTTGAATGCCTTGGGAAATTTTTCCTTCAAGTCTAGCACACCTATAGGAAGTTCAACCTCCACATCATCATTGTTAGAATTAATTATTAATACAATAACAAATCCAAAATCCATTTCTTAATGTATTCTCTCTCTCCTAGAAGGACTAAGGAAGCATTAAGTGACTTTTGTTGCCTCACTTGTTTAACTATCATGGGAATCAACTCATGAATTGCATCAAATCTATCTATACTCCATACATTTCTTGCTCCATCAAACTAAAAACCATTATCAAAATTCCAAAATCTACCAAGAATTACATCAGCATAATTTATTGGAAGCACATCACACTTCACATCATGAAAACCCCCAAATTTGAAATTTCAAGTAGATTTTTCCCTCACCTATTAAGAGAAATCTATAAACAACTAATGTACTTTATAGGGTCTAGGATGAGGATTAGTTACCAAACCCAATCTAGCAACTAACCTAAATGAAACAACATTTTCATAGGCTCCCACATCAATCAAAACTTAAATCCATTCCCTACTAAGCAAACATCTAGCTCCAATCTGAAATAAAAAATTTCTATTGTGATAATTGCCTCTACTCACATTTCCCATGAATGCACATGAATTTAATTAGAAACTTCCTTGATCTTGGGAGCATTAGGATTACCTCTCTAAAAATCCTAGCTTGATATATTCTCCACCTCCATGTTATGCACATCTTTACCCTTGGCTACCATGTGAAATGGACGTTCCCAATACTTATGTTCCCATTCTTTACATTTAAAGCATTGAATCTTGGATGAGCAGTTGCCTTGATCCTTGCCTTCCTTACTTTGGTTCTTCTTGGTTTTTCCCTTTTCATTGTCCTTCTCTATATTCTTTTCATGGTTGTCATCTTTTTCTTTAGATTTGAACATGGATCTCTTCTCAAATTTGGATTCCTTGTCCTTCCCCTTGGAAGTTTTACTACTTCTATTTCTAAATCCACTTAATTTCTTTTCAACCTTGAGTGCTAAATCATAAGCTTCATCAAGTGCTTGCAGCTTATAAAAAAAATAACTCCTACTGATATGTCATTTTAAGACCTTCTAAAAGGATTGAATCTTGTTCATACTCCTCCTAATTTACTTTAGCTTGATGATAGTTTACAACATTTAATGTAGAATTCTTTGACATTCTTGTACCTTCCCTTAGGAATTTCAACTTCATAATGGTTTCTTCTCTCTAATGAGCTTGTTCAAATTTTTTTCTCAACCTTTATTTTATTTGATTCCAATATCTAATGGATTGATCACTTTATCTTTCATAATTTTAGAACTCCTTTTTGTACTAAGTAAATGCCATACCTTCTAATATGGATTCAACAATTGGTACCCTCAAGTCATTGTTACCTCTTCCAATTCAAAATGCATGTCAAGTTTCTTCAACTAATTTGAGTATCAATACCATCTACACCATTGAAAGTCTTCAACTCAATGTATGGAATTATTGTAGCATTATAAAATGCTCTAGCAAGCCTTTACTCATCTTTTTCATCAAGCTTACTAGGTGAAGATGTAGTTGTCACTACTTGAGTCTTCAAAATTTTCATCTAAGGAATAGGATTCTTTTCCATTGGAATCCTTAGCTAATAGGTTTCTACACTTCCATAGCTAGATTTTCCTTTATTATTATCCACTCCATCTCCACCAAGATGTGAAACTTCTTCATCTAAACATGAATGCCCATCACTTACACATGCATGGATATGGCTAGGACTAATATTCTTATCTATCTTTGTGTTGATTTCATCAAACGATGCAACCATTAGTTGGAAAGTAGACTTCATGCTTTCCATGTCCCTATTCAAGACTTGTATTGATTTTTTCTTAGGCATCATCTAAATTTGACAAAATCCTTAAAGAATTCCAAGCAATAATCAACCAAAAGCTTCAATATTAATAATTAGCTAGAGGTAGGTTCACTCTAGTTTTAATTCACATTTCCAAATACTAAATCCAAATATTATGAAAAGATAATTAATTTTTTTATAAAATAAAAAAATTATCTCTTTACAATTATTTGAAAGAGAAGACTAACAAAGTGTTCCACAACCCATAAAAAATCCAAAATGATCACTCATAACATTTGCATAATGTTGCAAAGCATGAGGTTCTACAATAATATAATTGTTATTATTAATATAAGATACAACCAATAGAGAGTCTCTTCCACAGCCCAGGACTAAGATCTCAATCCATAAGCAAGACCAAGAATGAAACACCACAAAAATTTGCATGTTATAGCCAACTTTCATCATATAGCTTTCACCCCATGAAACTCGAGGCAAAACTTCATTGTAAATGTGAAGATTATAATCCATGAGGGGCAATCTCACATATTCCATGCTTTTGGGATTGAAAAATGCCTTATAAGTGGTCAAATCCTCATTCCCCAACTAAAAAAAAATTACCTAATATCTATATTTGGGCTTGGGGGTCAAAATTACCTTTTGGAATGCCAAAAATGGTAATTTGATGCATTTTATGGGGGGTATATACTTTTCTACGCTAGAAATATCTGCAGGGGTTAAATCTTACCTACTGCTAGTGTGGAGGGATGGGGGTTTTCCCATTAGCATGAAAACTCTTCCCCCATCCCTCGCCCCCACCCCGTGTGACCCAGCATGAAGACTACATGCACAGTTTGGAAACCTTTCCCCCTCAACATGGAAGTTTTTTCCCAACATGGAGGCTCCATCCCCAAAATGGAAACTATATGCTCCCAGTGTGGAAGCCATAAAAAACCAAATTTTATCACTTCATGCACTCCAACATTGACCAGCCACTTTAACAAGGATGGTAGAAGGCTCAACATGGAAGATTCATCTCCAATGTAGAAGGTGTGGCCCATTACTATTTATAGTAAATGGAATGGGCATGGGGGAAGACACTTGCTATGTATAGTAACCCTCTAAATTTGGGCAGCCATCTCACTTGTACAAGGTAGAAATTTGCAACAAAATTACAACCAATTTGTAGCCATTATGCAAAAAAATTACATCCTAATCACAAGCATTTTGTAGCATCATTCATGGCTTAAAACCTATAAAAACCAACCCCAAATACCATTTATAGGTTTAGCAAATTTTCATAGTGGCACAATTTTTCATGATTCGAGACTCTTTAATAATTTAAGACTTTTGGCATTTCCACACTTGGACATTTTCAAGCACTCAATAGCTCTTGAAATCTCCCATGTTTTCATTCTCTTGAATCGTAAAGTGGAAGTATTATAGCCTTTGCAATCCTCCCCCCCTTAAGACTTGTGGGCTTTTTGGTTGTCAATGCTACATTGCTAGGATTCCCAACCCTCATTGTGAAGTAACTTGGTAGCCAAGTTTCTCCCCCTTCTAAACCCCCCCCCCCCCCCCAATAGTGATCCACATCTCAAATATGAGGTTGCAATAGAGCAAGTTCAAAAGCATCATGAGTGGCTAAGCATTCAGATCATGAAGCAGATCACATCGACTTCAACAAGCTCTAAATTCCTACCCCAATGAATCCCCTTTCTACTCTCTCAAGGGCAACACTTATACACATCCCTGAATTCATTCTTTATTTGTTTAAATAAAGTTTCAAAATGTTAGTTTGTGTGTAATATATTTTTCTTTTGATTTCCATATCTATGTTTTTTCATTATTTGCATCATTTTTTTTTGCATTTCTTAAGTCCCTAGGTGATCGGCTACACCATCTAGGGCACCTCAAATCTCATTTTTCTAAAGGCTCTAGGGATTCAAGGTTGAGATTGTTGCACTAGATCCATCGATTTTCTAGCGATTGACTTTTCCAATCGCAATAGTTTTCTTGGTGCTAGAAGGAGGGCCTCTACCTAATTTCTGTGACCAGATCTATCTTCCCCATATCCAACATTGTAATTTGAAAGTCTTTTCTAATTTTTGTACAGTAAAAATTTGAAAAACCAATGCTACCCCTTCCCTCCTATGATAGATATACAATGTAGAAGTTGCAGGTGGTTGGGTGGTAGCTTTTCACAGAAGTTGCTGTGAATTTTTCAACCCAAATCCCATGTTGAAACCTTTCCCCTCCTTTTCCTTTTTGTTGCTAATTTTTTTCATTTTTCAAAGTGGGTGGTGCAACCCTTCTAGAAATCATCAAATTTCCAAAAGTTAGCTTTTCCCCATCTTTCCTAGCTAAGAAAATTGACAACCTACCAAAACCAATCTTAGTGGAAAAACACCAAATTTTCACTTTGGTTTTCAACCTTTCCCCCCTCATCAAAATTGGATTAGAAGGTGTGATATTTCCATCATCTCATTCCCCTTCTTTTCCCCCTACCATACCTAGTGTAGAGGTAGTTGGGAGGCTAGGGTGGGTGAGCCTTAACACCAAATTTTCACATTGGTTTTTAACCTTTGCCCCCTAATCAATGTTGGATTAGAAGGTGTGAGATTCCCATCATCTCACCCCATTTCTTCGCACGTGCGCCCCAACCCTCATCCCACGTGCCCACCACACCACCCCTCCACCATACCTAGCATAGAGGAAATTAAGATGCCAGTGTGAGTGAGGCTTATTACCAACTTTCACAGCTTTCTATTTTTGGTAAAGGGGTAAACCCACCTAACCCCCCACTTATTAATTATAGAAAGTGCTCCATTTTCAGCTATTTTTGTTTCCTTTGATCATTTTTAAATTTCACAAAATAGCCATGTCTCTCCCACAAGCGACAAAGTTGCCTTATAACTACAATAATAGCATGTCAAATCAAGAACACATGAGGGTTTATGATCCCAAAGACCCTACTATAATGGAATGCAAGTAATCTCTTATACTTAGGGGATAAAGTCCTTGTTTTATGGCAATAAATGAAAAATATTATAACTTCATTTACACCAAGATCTAGGCTTACATACTAATCTCACGAGCAAAAGTAGAGGCCAAGAGGGAATTCAAGCTCATCAATTGCAATAGAAAAGATATTCCCTTCTCCTACAACCAAATATCCCTTAGTGACATCTACACTAACATCCTTAGCCTTTCTCATTGAGGTTGATAAGGATGACTAGAAGGCTACCTTTGAGGGGCAACTAGAAGAGGATGATGAATTCAATGTGGAATCTAAACCTGAAAACCTTGGGGAACATTTTCAACAAGGGACCCCCAAGGCCAAGATTCCTACCTCTACCTCCTCTACCTCTTCCTCTGGGCATGTTCCACCACCTTCATCCCCACTGTACCCAACCATGTTTAAGCCTATGCTAGTCATCGTTGCACACCAAGCATAATTGATGTTGCAGCCAATCACCTTTCACTTCTCCATGTCCATTGCTATCCAAAATAAATTAGTTTAACCATCAATGGTGGTAGCTACTACTATTAGCCCATGGACCAACCATATGAGGCCCACTATGGAACCCTAAGCAACTCAAGGATCATACACCCCAGTTATCCTATTTATGCCTCAAGTACTAGCATAAACATCCTTCTCCTTGTTTAGCCCATAAGCTAGGGCCATAATGCAACCATTCCCTTATGTCCTACAATCCATAGTAAGGCCACAAGCCTCAAAAAAAATTCCACAACCATATGTACAAGCCCCACAAGCAATAGGGCCACCACAAGGTTTGGATCAAGCCTTCCAAATAATCTAGGACCTAACGAAGGAGTTGAAGAGGCTTAAAGCCTCTACTTCACAAACTGTCAAGATTATGGACTTCTACCGAGATTATCCTATTAGTCCTATGGTCCCACCCTTAACACTTGCTCCTCATGTTCCTATTCCCTAGTTTAGCAAATACAATGGAGAAGGTGACCCTTATGCTCACATTATAATCTTTAGATCTAAGTGCTTGCTCTTATAGCCATGGCCTCATACTATCATGAGGATTTTCCCTATGTCCTTGATTGGGAAAACACTTAATTGGTACCATGCCTTACTCAGAGGATCCATATCCTCTCTAGAGGACTTGATAGCTTAGTTTTTCAACCACTTCAAGTATAACTTGAAGCCAAACACCATGCTTGACCAACTCATGCAAGTCAATTAGGAACCCCTAGAACTCATATAGAAGTTCATCCAATGGTGGAATGGGCTACTAAATGAAATATCATAGTCCATCTCTAAGGCCCGCCTTTTAGCCATATTCAAGAGGGTAGTGAATAACTTTATCAAGTCCAATCTCTACTACCTTGACCCATGGTCCCCAACTAAGAATTTTCCCAAACCAAGAATATAGAGGATGTTCTGTAAGCTAGTAATGATCCAACCTACATAGCATATAAAAATCAACCAGAAAGAGACAAAGAGAAGAACAAAAAAAACCAACATGGCCATAGCAACTATAACCAAAGAAGTAAAGATCATAAACTAGGGGCCAAGGGCTAACCAGCCCAAGGCCCCCACTAATGAACGTAATAACCAACCATTAACCTCTAGGGCCACTTCATTGAAAACAACCAAATCCAACTTTAAAAGGAAGGATAGGTCTAAGTACACTTCCTTACCTCTAAATCCATCCAAGTTGCAAGACCAACTACTAAAGAGTGGGTGCATGTAATACAAATAGATGACTGAAGCCACTCAAAAAAAACATGAGCATCCATGTGAAATAGCTAAATACCCCACTTGAGCAACAAAGGATGACCCACAACTACCTAGGTACTTTAAACTAAACCACTTTTTCCACTATCACCAATTGCTCAATCATGACACAGACTTCTACCTCACACTAAAGGATGACCTGCAAAGGATGATAGATAGGAAAGAGCTAGTCTTGGATGCTTCCAATGTGATTTGGCCACAAAATTAGTTGATGCAAGTTGACAAAGATCCATTGAATGCTAATGAAAATTCTTATGTCATTTTAGCATTCAACATTAATGATAATCTGAAATCCTCAAGAGAACCATTCATGATCTGAGTACCCTCTTTTGATGAAAGGGCTTATTCAACTTCAAACAACTCAATATCCCCTTTTTCATAAGATTATCATCATGAATGTCTTTGAGGAAACCTTTTTTCATAAGGGTATCCCATCCTAATACAACCCAATCATCTGTAGCCCAATCAACTCTACAAAAACCTCCTATGGTGGCTAATTTTACTACCTCTTCCTTATAACCAATGGCTGGTAACCAAAAAACCTCAAACAAGCAAAGAAAGAAGCATAAGAAAAAACCTAGAAATAAGGATAACAAGTAGATGGAGGCATGGAAGGAAGTGGATCGACCAAAGCCTACTCCCATCTTAGCTCTACCCATGACCTCCTCTTCCTAGTCCTCTTCAACCAACAAGCCATAGAAGGACCCTAAATCCCATAACCACAAGAACAAGCAAAAGCCCCAACAACCAAAGCCTAAAGCCAAAGTTTGCATTTTGGGGTGCATGGAGGAAGTGAAGCACAACCAGGGTGACAAGCCCATGCCCAATGATAAAAAATTCCTCAGTGCAATGGATTAAGTCAAGCAATCCCTTAAGGTAAAGAATACAACTCTAAGCTTTTATGATTTCATCATGACTTCCACCACAGATTATGAGGTGTTAGTCAAGATGTTGACTTTCATCCCCATTTGTGAGGACATCCCCACTAATGAGGAAGTCATCCATGTATTGATGGTTCCTCCCTCACCAAGGGAGGAGAAATCAACACCCTTAGTATTTCACAATAGCAAAATCAACGTCAATCCCCAAAATGGTGAAGTAACTAGGGCTCCTCTATTCATAATCATACGTGTAGGATAGTTTAAAGTGCATCAGGTGCATGTTGATGATGGAGTCACAACATCATCCCATGCACCATTGTTGAATGCTTGGGCCTAATTAAGTGGATACATCCTACATCAATAGCTACCCTTAAGTCTTTTAACAAATCTATGGTTTTAGTCAAGGGGTCCATCTCCTTATATTTTGTGGTAGGGGAGTAATTCTCCATAACCGCTAATTTCTTGGTGGTGGAGAAGACACCAGGGTTCAACCTTATCCTAGGAAGACCATGGTTGGCTTAATTACGAGCCATGTCCTCACCCATCCATCAAGAAATTCATCTTCCTTACAAGGGAGGTGAAATCATCATTCACATTGATAGCATGGTTCCCCTAGCTATTGACAATGTGAACATAGAGCAAGATTCTAAAGTGGAGCTTTAAGAAGAAGCTCCCAACCATGAAGTCCATCAACCCAAAAGAGAACAACAACCCAACGATCACAAGGATAAGCAACAGAATGCATTATGGGATGAACTCCCTTTTAACATCATCAGTGAAGGTGATGGTTAATACAAACTTGTGCAAAGTAGATCTTACTCATTTCCACATCTTTCAAAGATTAGGGAGAATCTACATAAGTGAAGTGCATTATAACCTTTCCATACCATGCCCTTATAACTAGATGCATCAATAGCCATATAGCCTAATTTGTTATACCTTTTTATGTACTTTGTTTTAATCTTTTTGCATGTAGCCTAAGTTTTTACTTTCATTTACATTTTTACTTATTTATTACAGACTTTCTTTTTCTTTACTCTTACTCATGTTATAAATATCAAAAAGTCCTCAAAACATTAAAATATAAAAATGCCAAGAAAATATAAGCTTATTTTTCATTACAATCCACTAAGACTTTAAACTGGCAACACATCCTACTATGGCCTTAAATTGGCATCGCAGTCTGCTAAGACTTCAAATTGGCTACATGACCCACCATGACCTTAAACTGGTAAAGAAAATCACATAACATGGCCTGCTATGTCCTTAAATTAGCATCATAGTCTGCTAAGACTTTAAACTGGAAACACAGCCTACTATGACCTTAAACTAGCATTGTAATCCACTAAGACTCTAAATTAGCATCATAGCTAGCCATGGCCTTAAATTGGAAAATATGAGCATGCAAAACAACCCACCATGGTCTAAAATTGGTAATGTAACCATAATGTAACATCGCCCACTATGGCCCTAAACTGGAAAAATTCACACAACCTATGCCCGCCATCACCTAAAACTCGCAAATGTCTATTTAATTATATTTTTTATTTAGCCTATTATCACATTGATTGGCCACTTAATTTTATAGCAAAAAATGTCAACATAGCCATTCACAACATCTATAAAATTTACAACATTTACCACAACAATATATAAAGCCAAAAATGAAACTAAAATTTTAAATTTAAATTTAAAGTGTCCATAACATACATAGCCATGGCCATACTATGTGGCAAAAATGTCAAAAAATAATAACAACCATCTATGACATAGTCTTGGCTAATAATAGCCATCAACATGAAAATAAAAGTAA
The DNA here is from genome assembly GCA_015680685.1 of Gnetum montanum. Classification (NCBI taxonomy): domain Eukaryota; kingdom Viridiplantae; phylum Streptophyta; class Gnetopsida; order Gnetales; family Gnetaceae; genus Gnetum; species Gnetum montanum. The sequence goes on along the minus strand of MNCI01018859.1, from coordinate 98,409 downwards.
TATAGCCAACAAGCTAAAAATGAGTAGATGGAGGATGTTAAGGGGCATCTAGAGGAGGAAGTAGTGGATCATTCCCACCCTCACCACTAGGGCCGCCAATGTCTCCTAAGGCTTGAAATACAACAACACCTAGCTAGCTAATGACCAATAGCCAAAACCATAACTTAAAATAAAATATAAAACATAAAATATTTCAAACCTATGGAGATTTTGGCTTCATAACTTCTTGGGATAGATGTGGAAGGCCTTCCTTCAAACAATGGAGGATCTAGTCCTCTGTCATGTTGACCCAGTCAACATCCCCAAGATTAATGTTGGAAAGGATGTCAATCCTATCTACCATGGTCCAAGTAGTTGGCTTGAAAACAATAGCAACCATAGAAGTCTCACCCATAGTAATGGTAATTTGAAGAGTAGGAGATTGCTCCAATGTGAGAGTACTCTCAAAAAGCTGATAAGCACTCTCTACCTACATCCCCTGGATGAACAGCCCTCTCTTCTGCCATTCAACCAACTCCTTCTTGAGGCACTTGAGATAGGCCCCACAATATGCCTTATACTATTGCTTATGGATATTTTTTTCTTACCCCACTCTAGGATCCATGCGTAATGATCTTTTTAATCCTTGACCTTCTAGGATATGAGATTCATGTGCATCTACTATTTTTTCATCTCCCGTAAAATCACTACTTTGTCCTGAACGATATGCTAGTAGTGGGCCCACGTGATCTTCTTGGTTTACAATTACTCTAAGTTACCCACTTATGCTTCCACAAAGGCCTTGTAGTCTTGGAGATCTCTAATCATCTCCTCCTACTGTTGAGTCTTCATCCATAAGGCCAAAACTTCCTCCCATAGGAATTCATTGGACCTCTCTAGCTCCCATGAATTTTTTGTACACAACATTGCTAGATTAGTAGTAATCTCATACAACTTCAAGGGTACAGTAGATACATCAAAGGGAAGCTTAGGCAAGGAGTCAATCTTCACGTCTCAACTAGGATTCCACTCCACAGAAGGCACTACATAACCAAAAATATAACCATAAACATAGTGCAACCATAACACAAACATAGCCAAACAACTAAAGCATGGAAAATAGAGTCCTTACCTATCTCGGGTGCAACCTATTACAACTAATCAAAGATGTCCTTAGCCATCCCATGCATGAATGCCACTTTGTCTTGGGCCTCTACCCATGTTTCACACAAAACTTAGGGATAAGGGCTTGCATTGGTGGCTCAAGAACTACTACAAGCATCAAAGGGTTAAGATGAAAACCAAAATTAAGCAATAGGATAACAAAGAATCTAGATCATCTATATCTACCTCAAGTTGCTATAGGAGTGTCGCTTCTACATGCCTTTGTTCTTCCTCTATGGTAACCTAGCCTGCATAATCTAACACTTTTCTACAACCCTAGCACATAGAAAATTGATTAGCATATGAAATCATAACATAACCATAACTCTTATAATAAAATAAAATAGCCCAAACTTAAATGAAACATACCTATGACTTCCTACTACATTGGCTTAAGCTTAAACTTAAGCTTCTTTGGGGTGGGTTAGTCTGATGTTGGCGATGCTTCTTCCATGAACCTCTTTAGTTTCTCTTTAGCTACCCCTTTAACCTTCCTAAGTAATCATTTAACCTCCAAGACATTAACTAGAAATTTGAGAGGCTCCTCATCATTCATGTTGTCATGGATCTCACACCGCATACCATCAAGATCCTTGATGGTAATGGACAACAAATCATCCCCCTTCTAGTGGGTTCTAGACCTACACCATTGGATAAATGTGCTTTATCCAATGCATATAAAGTTGACTTGGGTCTTGGAAAATCCATCATCCATTCTTAAACACCACCAAAAACTTTGCAAACCCCTTCAATTAACCCACAAAAATGCAAAATGTATGTGGATTATTGTAGAGGCATCTACACAGAGTCCAAGGATCTCATATTGAAGCCCAATAGTTGCCTAGTTAAACCTCGTACCACCCATCAAGACTTTCTTAAAGGTTTACCCTTGGGCAATGCCAATCACCTTCTTTTGTGAAAATAGTTTGGGAAATACATCAAACCTAAACAAAGGATATGATTCCTTTACATCAATTTTCGTGAAGCTATCCATGAAGATTTTGGGGTGGCCCATGTTAGCACCAAACGACTCCAAAACTTTCTCACGATGGCCCAATTCCTTCACTACTTTGGTTGCAATCTTTTCCCCATCAGTAAGAACACCAAAAAAGTTGCAAAAGAGGCCCTCATCAATGTCCATGTTAATCTTCATGTCCCAAATTGTGGTGCTAAAATAACTAGTCTTCTAGTTGAAGGAGTCGATGATGTGTAGCATCTCTGCAATAGGGATCGAAGGGATAGGTGTCATAAACAAATAAATCAAACCCGTATGCTAGATGTTTGCTTGAATGTATCTAGACACCTATCCCCTCAGCCACTCCTATGTTGGTATCACCTCATCAAACTTCAAGATGAGGCTATCCTCATGATGTTCTAAAAGTCATATGGTAACATCAATGGAGGTGGAAGGTCCTACAAAGCAACAAAAAAATAGTTGGCATCAACATAGGCATGTTAAATAACTAGTTAAAGTGATAGAACACTTAGAACTTTCATGATCATAAGGCATTAAATGTTATATCTCTTATGTTTACCTTTCCCCTTTTTCCTTAGTGTAGTTTAAACAAAAGTCCCAGTAGCAAGGGACTAGTCCAGAGAGCTCTTGGAGCCTACCCACTAGTTGTGTATCATCCCCTCGTCCTTACACTTCTTGTAGAACAGGTTGAACCTTGTGGTGTATTCACCAAAGTTCCCTCTTAATTTTTCATATACAATAGTTCTGATTCGGGAATCCTTAGTAAATTTATCTAGGATAGTTTGAGCCACTACCAAGGTTTGATTGTTAATGATCAATCCTTGATCATTCACTTTGTACCTACGAGAAGTTCATAAAACCAATGAAGTTAGAAAAGGTAGTTTAGCTAATAAAGCAAAAAAAAAAACATAAAATGCCACAACAACCATGCCTACCCCTGTAGATGATACATGGTTCCATGTAGGTTCTGGAACAATGTGTGGGCTCTATGTACCACCATCAAAGTATTGTCAACATTATATTGACTATACTCTCGCATAGCCCAAATCTTAGTAAGGTAATGTGGGCTAATCATGTCTACTAATCCCTTTGCTATCTTATTATGTGGATTATCAGTAATAAACCTAATAATTAGGTCAAATTCCCAAGATAGCAAGGTCTCCACTATGGCCCTAGATACATTCACAAAAAAGTGTGATTGTAGCATCACACTAAAGTTCTATAGAATGTCGACAAGGAACTCCCTTGTCCTAGGCCAGAACCATAATGAAACCTTTCCCAAAGGCATGTCAAGAAGTGGAGTATTGGTTTTGGGGTGGCCAATATAGCATAGAATACCCACCAAATCCATAATGATGAGGATGGGCTTCAAGTAGACCCTACATGAAGTAAAGAAAAAACATTATGACCAATTAGAATTTCTTAACAATTTTGGAAAAACTTCCTAGTTGAGGGTGAAATTAGCCCCTATAAAAGCTCTAAGGTGTTTATTCAAGTTTGCTTAAGAAATTATACAAAAATAATTATTACAACCTTTCATATCCTTTTACTTCATATCCAAGATATTATAGCCCAAACTTCATAACTAGAATTAAGCCTTAGTTCAAACCATGCATAAGCTTAGAAAAAAGCATTAAAACTTTAAAAAAAATATAGTCATAGCAAAAAGCATGCTAAAAATAGTAAAAGACTTTACTTTTCTTTAAAGAATTAAAGCATAATTTTAACATACTTAGCAATCATGGAAATTGACAAGGAAGCTTTCACATGTCAATCACATCCATCCCCAAAGGGGTAAGCTACTACAACCAACATTTAACCTTATTTGCATAGTTTAGCCAAAAAATTCATTTAAAATTCACATAAACTCCAATTTTAGTGATTCCACCATGGAAGGAATCCTAAAATCACAAGCTTTTCAACCATAACCATTACAACTAGAGATACATAACCATTTTTACACACAACATAGAAAAATCTAGCAAAAGTCATAGTCATCACCATTAATCCCCTTTCACGCAAGGTCGGTAAAAAATTCACCAAAACTTTGTTTGAGCTCTAAATGGAGTGATTCCATCACTATTTGAAAGCTAAAATTGAGTCCCACACATCCATGCTTAACAAAAATTCAAAACCATTGTTGTTTATTCAGAAACAATTCACCAATTTGGACAAAAACCTAAAAAATCACAAACTTCCTTTTGACATAGGCTTAATAAAAGATTCATTAAAAATCATTTCAAGTAAAATCAAAGTGATTCCACCTTTGTTAGAAATTTCAATCTAAGACCTACCACCAATCCATAACCAAAAAATAGCCAAAACCCTTGTTTTTTGCTTAGAAAAAATTCATGAAATTACATGAAAATCAAAAAAATGGCATAAAAAACTTAACTACATGACCTTAGGAAAACAACCATAACTTAATTGTTTCAAAGCAAAATTGAATGAAATAATAGCTATTGGAAAGCTTAAATAGAGGCTACAAACCCAAAACATCAAATTTTAAAAATATAAATCCATTTTCTTAAGATAAAATACACAACATTCCTTACTTTTTTCCTACAAAAATCACCAAAAAAAGCTTAAAATCCATAAAACCTAATTTGACATAGCCATGAAGAATAGCCAAAACAACTAAAATAACTCATACCCATTAGAAAACATGCCAAATAATGGGGCAGGGTTTCTCTAGAATTAAATTTTGACAAAAATTGAAGCCTAGATCTGACAAAAATAGCCCTACCCCCAAATTTTGGGAAAAAACCATGAAAATAGCAAGCCTAATTTTAAAAATCAAATATAATAATTCCAAAACAACGAAACAACCATAGATCTTCATAGAAAATCCAAAAATAATAGGTTGGATTTCTTTGTAATTTCCTTTTACCCCCTCTATCAATGTAGATCTGAAGAAAGCGGTACCACGCATGGTAAGAAAAACAAGAAAAAATGGCTAGGATTGCCTACCTTGGAGTAGCCATGAATGAAGCCTAGATTGAGATGAGTCCATGCAGCCTTAACAAATCCCTTACCTACTCATCCACCTTTTGAACCGTTAGGTTCATGCTTTTCCCTACACATTTCTTTGGCATCATGATAGGCCCAACGCTAGAAATGATTGGAAACTAAGAAGAATAGGAGTTCAACACTGGTTGCATGGGAGATGGGAGTCTTCCATGTTGAAGGTTGGTTCTTTCTACAATAATAAATGTCTTCTTACTCTCTCTTCCAATGTGTTGTTTGTGTATAATGGCAATTGTGATTGAAACTTATGAAATCTGGCATTAAAACTTCAAACAAAACCTAAACGCTCACCTCTAAACCCCACTTGCCCATTTAGTGCACGATAACTCCAAGTGTACTGAAGTGCAAGAGGGGAAAAGTCTCTTCCACACTGAGATTTTCTAGAAGCTAGGTTAAAAATTAAAAATTTTAAAATTTTAGGTGATGGACCCCATCATACGACCTCCCTTTTTACTAAAAAATTGTAACAACACTAAAGTTTGGCCACTTTTAACACTTGGAATAATATTTCAACCTTAACTCCCATGCTTCCATGTTGGGGATGTCATGCCCAAGGTAGACACATGCCTCCCACTACCTAAATNTGCTTCCATGTTGGGGATGTCATGCCCAAGGTAGACACATGCCTCCCAATACCTAAATCTACTAAAACATAACCTTTTAGCCATTTTTAGCAACTAAAACCTACATTTTCCAACCCCGTGCTCCTGAAAGGTGATTAGGCCTTGCCAAAACTAGACAACTTGAGTTTCCACACTAGGGTAACACTGCCCAGAATGGAACAAGGGGGGTAACACCCATTCCTCCAAGTTTGACCCCCGAAGTAGGCCCACATGAACTAGAACCCCTCCAAGCACCCTCGACAGCCCCAAAACCTCACCAAATCTAGTCAAAACCTTGGGATCTGGTAGTTCCACACTAAGGAGGCTTCATCCATACTGAACAGCTCATCCCAATGTGGATGGATGGGGGGAAGCTAAAAAATAACCTAAATTGACTACCTTGTAGCCATTTCTCAAAGCCTAGTAAGCCCCAAACCCCGCTAGAACCCTCTGGAGCTTCCAAAGACCTCAAAAGTAGTTAAAGATGGTACAAAATTGTCATCCCTCTCTCATCAACATTGGGTCCATCATGCTCAATGTGGAAGAAAAGGGGGATTGCATGAGGCATCTAGGAGCCTCCAAATTGCTAAATCTTGGTGCCCAGTATTAATTGTTGATACTAGCAACCCCAAAGGTTGACATGCATGGTTAGATGGGTGTTGAACTAACCTAAATCTAACTTTCATGGTTCTTCCATGCTAGGGGAGAACTTTTCCATGCTTCCCAACATGAAAACTAGGAGGATGGAGCTAGGAAGATCAGTGGAGAATCCCAAAAAAAAAGAAAACAACATCAAATTATCTTAGACTAATACCAAAACCTTCACAACCTTTCTGAATGCCACTAGAATGCCAAAACTTAACAAAAATCAACTCCCTGATGTTCTTCCATGTTGAGGAGAATTTCCTTGATGTTGAGCATTCTAGTCTTAATGTGGATGAAATGGGGAAGCTAAAATAGTTGAATTTTGCATGTAGTTTGACTTCCAAAAGCAACCCAACCCTTCCAAAAGCCACTAGACTTTCGAAAGTCACTTGAAATAACCAAAACTTACCACCCCCCCCCCCTTTTCAATTCTCCATGCTAAGGAGGATCCAATCCACACTTAGCATCCTAGCCCTAGTGTGGATGAAAGGAGGGAAGCCTAAAAACCCTCTCACAGTTCTCAAAACAACTAGACTTTGACCCTAGACATTGATAGTTAACACCAGTAGCCCTATGGACATGCATGCATAGCCAAAATTACCAAAAAAATAATGCCCCTCAGTTTCTCCATTCTAGGAGCCATCTCTTCCATGCTAGCCAATGTGGAAGAAATGGGGAAACTTTGGGAGGACTCCAAAATAGTCTTTAGAAACCTTAAACAAATTTCAAAAAGCCCTATGTCTATCCTGGAACCTTGTTTGCACATCCTAAGATTCTCAAACTTACTAATATTGAACACAAATAGCCAGTAAACCTTTCCCCTAAATCATTCATGTTGAGCATGGAAACAATAGCATGGAAAAATATGGGAACATTGAAACCCACTTCACAACCATTAAAATGACCTAATCTTGATACTAGGTAGAAGCAATCAATACTAGCAACCTTAGAAACCCACATGCATGATCAAAAACTTCAAAAAAAGGAAAAAAGTAGGGTCCTGTAATTCCTCCATGCTAAGAGCTTTCTCTTCCATGTTGGCCAACATGGAAGAAAGGGAAAAACTCTACGGGGACTTCAAAATGATATTTAAACACTCAAGCATATGCTCTACAGCCTTACATGAGCCCTAAGACCAATTTCACACCTTCTAGAGCCCTCAAACCATGCAAAAGTGATCACAAATAGTCCAAAAATTGTCTACCCCAATCTTCCACACTAATTATATCATCCCTAGCATGGAAAAAATGGGGAAATCTTAAAAACCATTTAGAAAACCTTCAAACTAATTGATTTTAATCCTAAACCCTAGTCCTTAACCCAAGTAACCCTAGAAGCACACATGCACGAGTCATTGAGGTCAAAACTAGTCCAAATCTAAGATTTGTAATTCTTCCATGCTAGGGACCCTCTCTTCTACACTAAACAATGTGGAGAATGAAGGGAAAACTCATTTGGAGCTTATAAATACCTCAAAACAACATCAAATGACCTTAAATGTACTTTAGAACCCTGTCGACACCCCTAGACCCTTCAAACCTGAGGTAATTGATGTTAAATGGTCAAAAGATGGTTCCCCCTACTCTTCCATGCTAAGCCCCCTATCCCTAGTGTGGAAAAATTTTGGGAAGCCCAAAAAAACACTTAGGAATCATTAAAACTACCAAATTTTGACCTAGAACTCTAACTTTTAACCCTAGTAACTTTAGGACACAACATGCATAGTTGATTCCAATTCAAACTGGCCTAGATCTAAGATTCTTGCTCCATCGACACCAGAGAAGGTTCCTTCCATGCTAAGAAATGTGAAAATAGGGGGAAAGCTACTTTTCTACTTCTTGTGGTAAGATGACACTCCCAAAAGTTAAAGATCTACACCAAAGAAGCCTAGAACCTCATTGCCTTGAGATTTTTCTCATCTGACCTTATCTTGACCTTCAAAACCCATTTCCCTTAATCTTCTATGTTGGAGCAACCTCCCCAATGTGGAAATAGGGGGGTGAGACCTTAGATTCCCTTGAGTGATCCCCAAACATGCCCAAAATTAGCCAGAAACTTGCAGAATCATGATCTACATCCCTAGGGGCTTAGGAACTTGGTCAATGTGCTCTTAAACCATCCTAAATTCACAAAACAAGTGTCCTCCCATTCTTCCACAATGGGGGTACTATGCTTAGCATGGAAGAAGTTGGGGAAGCCATTTCAACATGTTTTGACACCTAAAACTAACTTAAACTACCTTGAAACAAAGCTAGACAATGCACAAGTTCTAGATCTAGGCTCCAGTTGTCGATTTAACCTCGTTTGACCCTGTTTTGATTAATATTTTGATTCTCCACATTGAACCCCATATCTTCCATGCTGGCCAATATGGAAATAGGGATAAGGTTACAAAACCTACTTTTTAGCCTTTACAGACCTCTGGAGTACCCAATTTTGATAGATCTGGCCCTACACTACCTTGGGGAGGCCTCGAGACCTTGATTTTGGACCTCTAGATGCCCCAAAACCTACTTTCCCTAGTTTCCATGCTAAGAGGCCCTTCTTCCATGCTAGCCAATGTGAAAACAAGGGGAGCTCAAGGTGAAAGCTTTAAAACTCTCAATTTCCTTATCCAAACATCCTAGAAATAGCCCTAACTACTACCCAAACTCATCTAATAACCTTGTAGCCCTAAATCATGGCCCACTAAGATCTAAAACTAGCAAAACCTAACCCTTTTAACCTATATTAGCCAAATTTCACCATATGCAGCCTATTTTGCTTGAATGTTTCCTTATTACATGATGCTTTAACTTGTTTTAACCTAATGTTGCATTGTCAACCTTGTTAACCTTCTAGTAGCCTTTATGTAGCTTATATTCTTTTTATTTTCCTTTTTATAGCCTAAGTTTTCTTTTTTTAGCATTTTATTGGTATCAAATAATGGAGTTTGACCTTCCCTAACCACCATTTAACACCATGTGACCATGGCCTCGTATGGGCTTAAACTAGCATCATGGCCTGCTAAGGCCTAAAAATGGAAAAACGATGATCCTTATTGACCATTTGTAGTGTTATTTCTCATACTTCCTTTTGTTAAACCTTTATTTCACATTTATTACACTTTTTTGTTTGCTTTTACCCTATTTATGACCTTGGATGACCTTGCTTTCATTAGAATAGCATGTATTTGCATAATGTTATCGCATTTTAGCATTGTTTATTTTCTTTTACCTAGGTGCCACTTAATGTGCTTATGGTTGACATGCAGGACCAAAGTATGAATACTTGGGAGCAAAGTAGTCTACCTTTGAGCCGAAGAGGACCTCACGATAACCTAGAATGTTGTATTAACCCTAATTTTCTAGATATTAAGCCTAAGAGTCTTATTGATCGCGTAGCCTCAATAGAGAAACCTCTAGAATGGCCTAAAAACCTAGTCAAAACCCTTGACATAGAGGTGAGTGACATAACTGAAGACTCTCTAGTTAAGGTTCCTTTCACAACACATAGTGGTGAGGAGAAAATCCTTAAACTAGGTTCCTCACTAGAACCTCAATATGTTCAAGACATCACCAAGGTCCTACAAGATAACATTAAAGCCTTTGCTTAATCATATGAAGATATGCCAAGCCTAGACCCATGTTTGATCTAGCACAACATCATACTAGACCCTAGCATTAAACTAGTTAAGCAAAAAGTGCATAAGATTAAACCTGATTTGGCCTTGGTAGTTCACAATGAGATCTTGAAGCTATACCAAGCTAGTTTCATTAGATCTATTGACTATGTAGACTAGGTGTTCAACATAGTGGTATTCCCTAAGAAAAATGGGAATATCCATATTTTCATCAATTTCTAAGACCTAAATAAAGCAACCATCAAGGATGACTTTCCTCTACATAGTATTGATCAACTTATTAATACTATGATCGAACATGCCTTGTTGTCCTTTATGGATGGATTCTTGGGATATAACTAGGTTAGGATCAACCTAGAGCATCAACTTAGCATAACCTTCATAACCTGTTGGAGTACCTTTTGCTATACCATGATGCCCTTTGGCCTTAAGAATGCAAGAGCAAACTAATATAGAATCATGACCTATATCTTCAACAATTACATGCTAGGCTTGCTCAATGATTACGTGGACGATATAGCTATTAAGTCCAAAGTGACCAATGACCATGATAATGATCTAGATCTTGTGCTCAAATAGTGTCTCAAGTACAAGCTTAGGATCAATCCTAAGAAATGTGCCTTCAGTGTCAAGACTAATAAGATTCTTAGCTTTGTAGTATCTGAAGTAGGGATACGTGTCGATCCTAATAAGATTAAAGCCATATCCAAATTAGCAACACCTACCAACCTTAAGGAGCTTCAGAGATTACAAGGCAAATTACAGTTCATTCGTAGGTTTATTGCTAAGCTTACAGATAAATTGCATCCTATGTAACACTTACTTAAGAAAGGGGTTCACTATGAGTGGACACCTCAATGCTAAAAGGCCTTTACAAACCTTAAGCAAGAGTTGGCACAACTACCAATAGTTTATCCTCTACAAAAGGGTAAACCATTTTATATCTACCTTGCCATCTCTAATACATCCATTACCTCTCTACTCTATCAAAATCATGATGATGGAGTAGAGATGCCAATGTACTATCTTAGCCATGCATTAGTTTCCCACGAGAATCCATACACTAAAGTGGATAAGTATTGTCTTGCACTAGTCTTCTCAATAAGAAGTGGAGACACTACCTCTTCAGAAGCGAAGTTAACATCATTTGCAAAGACAACCTACTCAAAGCCGTAACAACCAACATCTACAAAAGTATTCATATAGACTAAGGGAAAGCCATAATTGTGGAGTTTGACCTTCTTTACATCTCTCAATCCTCAACAAAAGGTCAAGTTATAGCAATACAACTTAAAGTTTTGCATGTTAATAACCAAGTAGCCATAGATCCCGAGTTCCCTAACAAGAATATTAACATTGTTAGCCAAGTGCCCAAGGATTATGAGGTGGTCATGCACTTTTATAGAGCTTCAACTACTTATGGGACTAGTATCATTGCCATTATAACATTCCCATCTAGAGAAATCCAAACCTTCACCTATCATTTTGAGTTTCAATGTACCAACAACTTAGTAGAGTATGAGGATTTAATCAGAGGGATGATGGTAGCTCATGACCTAGGAATTAAACACTTAACGATCAAAGGCAATTCACAACTTATGGTCAACCAAGTGACCAAGGTCTATGTGTGTAAATCCAAACAATTAAAATCATACTATGAACTAGGGAAGAAATTGTTACAACAATTCATAGATATTGATATCCAACATGTACCCTAATATGAAAATGCCACAGCTGATGTAATTGCAACATTAGCCCTTAGTGTGACACCAAATGTGTTTAGTAAGTTGTTCACCTTAACTATGGACTGTGCTACTCCTATCACACAAAACATTGAGGATACCTTTATGGTCCTCGTTCATACTACTCCTCCCAAGGAATGGTATGATGATATCAAATTTTACCTTGTGCATGGTGAATCCTCACAAGGCCTAACTATTGCTCAAATGGATATCATACACAAGTGATCGAAGCAATATGTCATCATAGGTGATAACACATTATGTCGGCAATCCTATGATGGCATACTCCTAAAGTGCTTAGGTAAAATCAAAGCCAGAACAATCGAGGAGGTTCAAAAGGAAGGAATATAGGAGCTAGAGCTATGGATGCTAAGATTAGATGGTTAGGCTACTATTGGCTCCATATGAAAAATGACTACCTGAAAAAGGTTAAGCGTTGTGACACATGCCAATGGTATAGCAACCTTATACATGTACCACCAACTAACTTGCATACCACTTAGATAACATGGTCATTTCAATAATGGGGGTTGGATATCATTGAATCCATAACGTCTAAGTCTTCCATAGGGCATAGCTTCATCATCACTACAACCAAATACTTTACAAAGTGGGTTGAGGCTATTCTCCTAAGAAACACTACATCTGAGTAGGTTTGCAAATTCATCCTAGATAACATTGTAGTCCATTTTGGCATACCCATGATCATAGTTACAAACAATGGACAAAAATTTAGTAGCAAAAAAAAATTTAGTAGTAAAAAAAAGAGTTTTGTCATGACCTAGGCATTAAGCATTCTTTCTCATTGCCTTATTACCCTCAAGCCAATGGACAAGCAGAAGTATGCAACAAGGCCATTGTTAACTTGCTCAAGAAGATGCACAACAATAACAAGCATAAATGGCATGAGTGGCTTGTCCATGCACTATGGGCCTACAGAACAACCTATCGCATAGTAACTGGTGTAACCCCTTATAGCCTAGTTCATGGTCTTGAAGCTATTTTACCTCTTTAATTGTAGGTGCCATCACTCCAAGTACCCTTGACTAACTTCACCAATGATGTGCAGAACAAGGAGTTACAAACATCATCCCTAGACTCAGTGAAGGAGCAACATATGCAAGCTCTTTCTTGCATCGAACACTATCAAAAGAGGTAGAAGTAGCAACATCACCATAACTTGACCATGCATAACATCCAAGAGGGTGACATAGTCCTCAAATTCGTTCGTGAACATGTGGAAAAATTCTCAACCAATTGGGAAGGATCCTTCTTGGTCACCAAAGCCTACAATAATGGAGCATTTAGGATAGCTAACATGGATGGGAATGAGTTGGCCAATTTAGTCAATCATTCCTATCTAACGTCATACTACATGTAGCCAACAATCATTAATAAGCAAGCCTACTTTCAATGGCCTGCGAAGGCCTAAAACTACAGTGGTATTTTCTATTCTTTGTTGGTGCATCTCAAGTCAGTCCTCTAGACATCAAAAAAGAGGCAAGGCAAAGCACCACAAAAATTTGCATGTTATAGTCATCCTTCATCATGTAAGTTTTACCCCATGAAACTCAAGGCAAAACTTTATTGTAAATATGAAGATTATAATCCATGAGAGGCAATCTCACATATTCCATGATTTTAGGGCTAAAAATGCATCATAAGTTATCAAAGCCTCATTTCCCAAGTGAAACAATTCACCTAGTGTATATATTTGGGCTTTGAGGATCAAAATTACCTTTTGGAATGCCAAAAATGGTAATTTGATCAGTTTTATGGAGGGTATACACTTTTCTACACTGGAAACATTTGTAGGGGGTAAATATCACCTACCCCCAATGTGGTGGGATGGGGATTTCCCCCTCAGCATGAAAACATCCCCCTCACTAGCTTGGAGACTGCATGCACATCTTAAAAACTATTCCCCCTTAGCATGGAAGTTTTCCCCCAACATGGAGGCTCCATACCCAGCATGAAAACTATGCATGAACACCATTTATGGGTTCAACCATTTTTCATAGTGCCATAATTTTTCATGATTATAGACTCTTTGGAAATTCAAGACTTTGGCACTTCCACACATGGGCATTTTCAAGAATTCAAGAACTCTTGCAATCTCCCACGCTTGCATTCTCTTGACCCCCAACATGGAAGTATTGTAGCCTTTGCAACCACTGCACCACACCACCCCCCTCCCACCTTGAGACTTATGGACTATTTGGGTGTCAATGCTACATTTCTAGGATTCCAAACCCCTAGTATGGAGCATCTTGGTAATCAAATTTCTCACTCTTCTCACCCCCCAGTAATGATCCAAGTCTCAAATCTAAGGTTGCAGCAGACTAGGTTTGAAAGCATTAAGAGTGGCTAAGCATCTGAATTGTGAGGCAAATCACATCAGCTTCAACGAGCTATGAATTCCTACCCTAGCAAACCCTTTTTTTGTTCTCTCAAGGAAAATACTTCTACACATTCCTAAACTCATTCTTTCTTTATTGAAAAAAATTTCAAAATTTTAGTTTTTGTGCAAAATATTTTACTTTTGATTTCTAATTCTATATTTTTTTTATTATCTGCATCATTCATTTTGCATTTCATAAGTCCCTTGATGATCTGCCAAACCATCGAGGGTACCTCAAATCCCATTTTCTTGAAGGCCCTATGGATTTAAGGTTAAGGCTGCTACACCAAATCCATCAATTTTCCAATGATCAATTTTTCCAATCACAACAAAAAACACATAGGATAATACACCACACAATTGATCTTGAAGATACATCTACATATGCACTCACTTAATGTGCTCTATCATAGTCTTACTAAGCTCTCAATAACTCAAGTACTCTCACCAATACATCTCATGATCTCTCCTAGTGGTAAAAGCATGAAACACAATCCATATTTGTTAACCAAGATAAAAAATCCTAGGAAAACTTCTGTAAGCTCAACTTGAATATTTTCCACTATTTCCATATTTTTCTCCCTTGTTTTGGCTATGATGAGCAGCAAGGTAATCCTATGCCCAACCACACGAATCACAAAGCGCTCACATGCAATTCGGTCAAATTTTGTGGACTCTATAGTTTTTTGATGCATGAGTTCTCTAGAAAGTAAACTAGACATTGAGGATGTTCATTATCTTCCAAACTACACTTGTGAAGCTCAAGGATATGGTTTAACTGTAATTAAGGCACATGATTTTTATCATTTTATATTTTATGGTTTTTGTGCTTGAAATAAATATGATAGAGAATAAAATAATTTAATACCTACTTTGATCTAATAGCTAACTATTGTTCAACTAGTCCTAACATAAGTATTTAGTCCCACTTGTCATACACATCTTAAACACATATAACGTTGTTGGGTTACCAAGCATTAAGCACTACTATGATTACCAAACATCATACGCATGCTCGAAGTGATCATACTTATGTGTTTACTTAATCACTATTTATCTTATCTTGCTTAATTACTTAATTAGCTTAATTACTAAAGAACATTAAATAAATAACTAAAAAATTAAATGCATGAATAAAAGATTTAAGCTATCCAAAATGCTACAAGGTTTATTAAGAAGCTTGTCTTTATTGCCGCACACACTCTCATGCTTAGGTACAACAGTGCTCAAATAAAGATCTGTACACTCAATGACTCCAGTTATGGGCAGTCAAGAAAATATTCTAATTCTCGAATGTAAAAATTACAAGAGCTTCACTACAACTATGACAAGATGATACCTAAACACGGTGGGTTGGCATGTATTCATAGGTAAGAATAGACCCTGTGTCGATGAGGTGACATCAATGCATCCAACGATGCATCGAAAAGGCCTAGTCAACATAACCTAGTCGACATAGCCTCATCGACATGGCCAATCCACAACTCATCATACCCCCATGATTGAATGAAAACTTGTCTTTGAGTTCTTTACAAAATTGAAAAGGTATGGGATTATTGACTAGAACATAACACAACAAAACTAACATGACAAAACTAAGTGCCAATTGTACAGATCAACATAATTACAAATTATGGTGTTCACAACACAAAATTGAACACTGTTGGCACATTTTGGCCATTTAATGGAGTAGGCTTTGTGAGGTTGTGAAGCTAATCATATAACTAACATTACCAATATTTTTGGATGAAGACTCTTCAGAGGTGTTGGCTATTTCAGTGCCAAAGAAGCATTCACTGGATCTACAAACATGTATTGATGTACAAGTCAAGAAGTGGTTTTAGTTGACCTCCATAAGGTATGGGAGGGTAATGAATGTAAGGCAACTTGTAGAAGAAACTAAATAATGCCTTGGAATTGAGAGTTATATTGTTTGGGCTATGAAATGCCCCTGAAAGCCAGGTACATTCAAGGTCATCTGCCCCTGGCAAAAGCATCTGGAACAGCCCATCATGAGGAGGCAACATGTTTCACTTACAGCGTATGGTTTAGGAGAGAGATTTCAGTGGGAATCTTGCCAAGCAATTTGTTGTCTCAAAGACCATGATCCTGCAGAGACTTCAAATTTGCAATCTAAGAAGGGATGCTGCAGCTCAACGTATTATCATCCAATTGAAGCCGATAGAGAGAAGACAGATTTCCTAAGCTTGCAGAGATGCTTCCAGTTATGAAGTTGGAAAACACATCCATGTCATGCATATTTGGCTAGAAGCTCACCAAATTGACTAGTAAAGTTCTAGTTAACATGTTCTGGTAAAGACGTAGTTCCTGTAAGACAGAGCACAAGCCTTGAAAGATGGTAAATTATTTGTGGATGAAGGAAAAGGTAAATAAATTATTTGCCTTAAAAAGGTGACATTAATGGATGAACCAAAGAGTGAGAGCCGTGCACGCCTGGGTACTTCCGAAACACCGAACAGCGGACCGAATATGGCATTGCTACCATTTTCACGGTTGGTGAACCTTAAAACGAAATTCTGGAACTGTGCCTATGTCAGCAATTTACCGATTAAATTAAATACGTGTGATTAACTAATCCAATAAGTGAAGACTTCAAAGAAACATTTTGGAGAAATCCTCGTCTCCTGTTCTTCATTACCTTCTGCACAAAATCGTGGTCTCTTCTTCATCTCCATTGATAGCTAAAAAGTGGTTTTCAAAGACCCAAAAAATGGGTTACCAGGGGCGGCAGATCGCAGCAAAATATCTGGCAGACGATCCAATTCTACGTTGCCGTACTGTTAGTTGGGCACATTGTTTTATCATCATCTTCTTCATCAGGAGCATCAGCGACGTCTACAAACCCTAAACCCACACAAAAACTCCATCTGCAGAAGTGGTAAAAATTGCGACCTTGTCTTTGCCAATTTCAACGAAGTACGGCTACGTCTGCATTTGTGCGTTGGAAGCGATGGTTCGGGGCAAGCTTGCAGCCGAAGACGCGGAGAATAGGCGAGAAGATCAGTAGCGGGCGGATGCATCATCATCATCTGCAAATGCTGGAGTGATGCAGCGTTGGCATCAAATATCAGCTGCCGACTACGTTCTCGCGAGCGTTTCAGCATTGAAATCCGAAAGATTCAAGTGCCTTCATCAGAGAGACTTCAATTTCTTCCACGGCCACGATGGAACACTGCAACACCGATTTTCTATGAAAATCCTCAAAAACTAGGGTGTTCTCTCACATTTTCCAAATGCACTAGTGTTTGATCTTCATTCTCTGGAATTCCTCTTCCAGATGGCCTTCATCTGTGTAATCGTTAACATTACTGCGACAGAGGACGAGATCTACACAGCGGCTAGGAGTGAAGACGAGGAGATAATCCTTTCTG
>MNCI01018859.1:19544-79361 GCA_015680685.1 Gnetum montanum | reverse complement strand
ACACAACCACACGCCGCAACAGCACATACACATACTCACATTAACTACTGAGTTTATTTGGAGGTATCTGGGCCTTGGTGTTGCCAGAGACCAGCAGGCACCTAAATCCTGTTCGAGGACACTCGTTGGCGGTCGCGTCCCAAACGGTCACCAACAAACACCAAACAAAAATCACACAACATGTCCTCTAATTGCATGAAGACAATTAAAAAGATCACATGATCCTAGGTGATGGAGGCTCTTGAGGCTCCAATGGACCTTCTCCAACTTCAGGCACATGTATGGGATTATTAACTAGCACATAACACAATAAAACTAACATGAAAAAACTAAGTGCCTGATTGTACGAACCAAAAAAATTACAAATTTTGGTTTTCATGATGCAAAATTAAACACCAAAAAAAAATCAAACAACATGTCCTCTAATGGCATGAAGATAATTGAAAAGATCATATGGTCCTAGGCAGTGGAGGCTCCTAAGGCTCCAATGGACCTTCTCCAACTTCACACACATGTATGGGATTATTGACTAACACATAACACAACAAAACTAACATGACAAAAATAAGTGCCCGATTGTATGAACAACATAATTACAAATTTTGGTTTTCATTACATAAAATTAAACACCAAATAAAAATCAAACAACACATCCTCTAATGGCATGAAGACAACTGAAAAGATCACATGGTCCTAACTGGTGAAGGCTCTTGAGGCTCTAATGGACCTTCTCCAGCTTTAAGCACATGCATTTGTTAAGGCTATTATGGCTATCTAACTACTACTACAACTTCTGGCATGAGATGGAAAGCATCCAACAATGCTTTCATTTTCTCCTTTTTACTCCTAGGATCATGCACAGACCATGCATCTTTGCCAATGTGGACCAAAATGGGCACATTCCAATGATAGGAAATCATTGGGAATAGCTCCTTAGCATTAATGAACCAAGTAGCAAATTGTTTGTGCTTAATGTTGAATGGCTTAATTGCATTTTGTAGTTCCTAGTAATCATTCATTCTCCTAGCTAAGTTCTCAACAATTGATCATTCATCAGTGAATCATGTCTTGAGAACTTTGATTTTAGTGTTTGCCATCTCAAGCTTTTCCTTGTTGTCCTTATGGTGCTTGAACTTGACCTCATAGAACAAGTACGAGTTGGCTACCTAGTTTTCAAGTTCTGACCACAGCTATCTGGTAGTCAACATTGTCATATTTGTGTATCAAATATTGGCCAATTCCATATACTCTATCATTTCTTCGATTTGCAACTCCTTCCTGTGGATTTCTACTTT
The DNA here is from genome assembly GCA_015680685.1 of Gnetum montanum. NCBI lineage: Eukaryota > Viridiplantae > Streptophyta > Gnetopsida > Gnetales > Gnetaceae > Gnetum > Gnetum montanum. The sequence continues at coordinate 78,066 of MNCI01018859.1, read as the reverse complement.
GTTATAGGCATCTATCCCATCAAGGATAGACTATCATACTTCTCTTTCTTACTAGAGTTGCTAAAGGACCTCATTTATTTTTGCCTTAGCCATTTGAATATGTTTCTCATCCACCTCCTTCTATAGGCCAATCTAATCTCTATAGTGATTCTTGACTCTCTCAAATTTAAGAGCCTTATTTTTCTAGGCAATAATTTCAATTGTAGATTTCTAGTGTAAGGCATAAACTTCCTCCATAGATAGATTATAATTCTTTGTTACCAATTTTCACAATTTCATGTTCACTTTAGCTAGCTGCTCCTACTATTGATGGATAAATTCTGCATCTATTATTTTTGTGCATCAACCTTTCACAACCGATGGTTTTCTACGATCACTGTTTCATTTTCCTGATACATCTATACCAATTCCTTTTGAATTAAATAAGTCTTTGCTTCTGCTACAAGTTGCTTAAAGGTGGTTGTTACAATTCCCTCCTCAACTTGTTTCAATCATTTTTGAAGCTACTAAAAGGCTTCATCTTTGGTTATTGTAGGGTTGAGAAGTGCAAGATCAGCAAAATGAGCACACAATTTAGCAACCTTCACAATCAAGCATTGGTTTTGTACTTGCACCATTTCAAGTTGTTCCTCTAGGATGATACATTTGCCCTTTGCCTTAAGCAGCTCTAACTATGTTGCAGTAATGTTATCCAAAAAATCTAAGATGTCTGGAATCAGTTGCCTGATCCCCACCAGTCGATCCAGAAACTCTTCATGCTAGGCTACACTCAATTTGCCACTACCAATTCCTGTAGATGTCTACAAATCTCTAAGTGTAGATACCTATGGTACAGATGTTGTAGATGCATTAAGTGCTTCAACAATTTGATCAGCAACCACTTCTGTAGCTATCTCCTGTCCCTAATGCTGCATCACCAATATAGTTGCCCACTCGTCCTCCTCCAAGCACACTAAAAAGGAGGTAGCATTTCCAGATATTTTTGGGAATAAGTGGTATTGAGAGAGAGACACTGTCACCTCTCAAGCACTAAGATTCAATCTCATGAGTAGCTACATTCATTGGGCTGAAAATATTGGTCCACCTCCCTCCATTTGACTAATTGTTTGAGCCACTTCATTGAGGTGACTCATCATAGGTTGATATACAAATGGATCTCCACAACTCATTCTTTTTTGTTGCTTCTACTATTACAAGAGCTACTCTCAGATTTTACGTAGGTGCCCTATGGCAGCATGGGCTTCTAGCATTATTTCTTGAGTAGGTGGTGGAGGTGGGGATTTCTTCTACTCTTATTTATACATGGCAAGCATCTTATCTTTCATCATTTTAGACCAAGAGGCAATGGGAGTATGCTTGATCATGTCATTGGCATAGCAAATTATCACTACCCTTTTGCAAATTTTTCTGATAAGGTATGGGAAAGGTAGGATTTTCCTTTCACATTCATGCTCTTTTGAAACACTTTTCTATCTCTAGATAGATTGATTATGGAAGGTTTGCTGGAGATTTTCTACTTAGAGCAATACATGCTTAGGAAGAGAAGGGTGATCAACTTACTAGGCCTCACTATCGGATTGAGGTCATAGGCCACTATCTTGAAGTATACACATTTCACCAGTGTGAGTGCACCAAACTCATTATGGTCAACCCCATAACACCATTGGGTCCACTCCTTTTTCACCTTTAGATCAAGTTGTGTAGACAGTTTTGCAAATTGTCTCCTAAAATTAGGCAACCCAAGAGCCTATGCGACAAGTAGGACACCTAAATGTCCTTGATCTTCATAATGGAGCATACCCTTCTATTGTTCCAGAAGAGCTACATCTCTCCCATGTACCACTTCCCACTAGAAGTGATCATTGGCCACCTGGGAGAGGTTTGCAACTATGTCTTTACCTCCACTGAAGCATGCTCTAAGAATGGTCTGAATTTTAGTTCTTGAAGAACTAAATGTTGGACATCATAATGCCTGATTGTGTCAAGGCAGGCTTGTGTTAGTGTGATTTCAAGTCTCAATACAAGCCCTGATGCCTCTCCTCACTATGGTTTTTATATTACAACCTCTTCCTCAAGAATCTGTTGAATCAATTTCACTTTGGGCTCCTTCCAAAGAGGTCCTATTTTATGGGTTTCCTCTATCTATTCCTAGGCTTGTTCTTGTTGGCCCCTTCTAGTTCTGGGTTGTTTCTCCCTTTGTTGAGATGGTCCTCCTTCTTGCAGTCATTTCAGTTTTGGTGCCATATGTAATCTGAACATGACCATGGATTAGCAACTATTTGTAACGTGAAACAGTTTGTGATACCTGATCTCATCAGCAACATTACACCTAGCTCAATTGTGATTATGGCTAATTTCACCAATTTTAATTATTGGTTTATTTGTTTTTTAATGTTAATAAATGATTATAGTCATACTAGAGGTTGTTGAAAGGGCTAAACTCTCAAAATTTGATGGTTTAATATTGATGTATTCATTAACCTTTTGGAAGACAAAAACTTTTCATTAAAAACCTTAAGGTTTGCGGCCCTCATGATAAAGAGCTTACCTCTAGTAGCTACAAGATTGAAGATCAAAGGCATTTGAACAAAAAATCATAAAGTTATGGGCCCTAGAAGGTGTTGGGCTCCAAAAAAAAATTCCCTCTTGTTGTGAAGAAACTAATAAAAAATTGCAAAGCATTCAGTGGTATTTATAGATTTTTTTGCATTGCGTCAATGGGGCCTAATCAACGAGGCCCTGTCAATGGGATTGGCTACATCGACTAGGCCTAGTCAATGTGACTATTAACCACTGTTGACTTTTGGAAAACCTTTCAAAACACAAGGAGTTTTTGAGTGAAATGGGAGTCAAATGGAAGCCCAAAAATCCATGAACATGATGAAAATAGTAGAAGGGGGTGTTGGAGTTTAGAAATCTTGGAAAATTAAGAAAATGGTTGAATAATGAAGTTTTACGAAATTTTAAGGAGTACAAAGCTAGATGCACAATGGGCACGCAAAAGGTATGATTGCAGCAATGTCTAAGGTAAGATGCTTAACTATCCAAGCCACGAGATATGCAAGTGGGTCCTCCCCATAGCAAGCACATTCTCTTTTTGCCCTTGCATAACCTCAACTAAGGGGTTCGTGCACCCCACAGTTGATTAATGGTTATGAAAAGTTTAGGAACAACCTAGAAGAATCTATCCAAGAATTCCAACACGTCAATGTAATGACTAAAAATGTCAATGGCTAGAACACCAAGAGGTCAACAATTGTATGGCCTAACCCCAAGTCTATGCAAGGACCATGTTCAGAAGTAAAGATGGGGTGCCCTAAACGATATTGTCGATCGAGTAGGGACTTTGCCGATTGCAACTGGGGCAGTGGGTGCAACTAGGGGGTCGTGTGGTTAGTTGAAAATGCAAATGCAAACAACATGAAATGGTGCTAAGTGTCAAAGTAGTGTTTCATGGTTCCAAGTGTAGAGTGTAGCCATGGAACAAGGCCGAGCATAGCCAAGGGTTTCAACTAAAACGAGGGTGCCTATTAGAGGAGACTACCGCCTGAGTATAGTACAGAATGACAACGCGTGAAAAAATGCAAAAAGATGCAAGAAAATGCTAGAAACATGAGAGAGAAATGGAACACCACCCCAAATGGAGGCGTAGTTAACTCTAAAAGGGCCTTAGAAGGTACAAAGTGTATAACAAGCATAATGGAAGTGCAATCACAGTCTCAGTGGTGTTAGGCCATGAAGTCTAGCACTCACTATGATGAACTATGCCCACTAGGTTGGCCACTGCAGTGTACCATGTGGTGTTCTCCAAGGTTGCAATAGGGCTGCAATGGACCATGATGTGCAAATCTACCTCTTTACCAATGTGGTGTGCTCTGGGTCTCGTTCACCCACAAAACTAAGTGCCAAGATGCCAAATGAAAGTGCCAACTGCCAATCGGTAAAAAATGAAAGCCAACCCCTCCCCCCTTAAAACATTGGGGTGCATGGGTATTTATAAGAATAGGGTTAGCCCAAGATGTGGATTGGGTGCCACATGGTAGTGCGATAGGTGGGACCATAAGAAAAATTCAAAAAAATTTCTAAGTTTGGAGATGACCAAAAAAAGTTCAAAAGTTTTTAACTCTGGCCACTACGCTCATCCTGTGTTACATGCAGGACATGAGATGCTAGCTACTATGCTTGTCTCATGTTACGTGTAAGACACGGGATGCTCCCCGGGGATAGGGTGTAGCATGGACACTTAGAAGAATTTGGTAAAGATTGTAATCCTTATTCTTGCTATGTTGGCTATGCTCTAAAGCGTAGCAAGAGAGGTAGCCTCAAGAGTTAGAAAATCTGCCAAATGCCTCTTCCATGCTAAGCTAACTTGACAGCTTCTTGCTTGACACTTAGGCAAAACTAGCAATTGAAAAAGGTGTTATGCTAGCTACACCCTAGAGTATAGTAGGCAAGGTGAGAGCATAGCAGGACACTTAGAAAAATTTTTATGCAACTATTGTTAACACTTAGAAAATTTTGCAAAATAGGCCTTGATGCATGCTACGCTGGCTATGTTGGGGAGCGTAGCACCAACACTTAAAAAAATTTGTCAAGTTTTTACACTTAGACAAATTTGTAGAAAGTGCCATCATTCTTACACTTAGAAAAATTTTGCAAATCTAGCAGTTGGAGCTAACTACACTCAACACTTAGAAAAATTTGGGCAAAGTGCCACCGTTTTGACACTTAGCCAAATTTGCAGTTGAGATGCCGAAACCCGAAATTTTGTGGTGTTTCAATCAAAATAAGACATAAAACATAACATAGAAACTAGTAGTGAGGTGAGTTACAGGCAGCATAGATGGAAGACTAAGAAGGTGGGATGGAATCTCAAATTAAGGTTATAAGAAGTCCCTTATGGAGTTGTGTTTAAAATGTCCCAAGAAGATCCATCCTTAGGCTAGATCAACACCAACCACTTTCAATGACTTAGCATTGCCACTCCAAGACTAATCCATCTCATCAAGATACAAGAGTGCTCCAACCAAATGACCACCATTCCATAAAGAGAAGAGAAGAAAAGCAAGAAGTGAGAGAGGGCCTTAGTTAAAGGGGATCTTCAAGCATGGGTAACATGTCTTTCTAGTCCCATAACTAGTGCTTGTAGCCTATTTATTTGTCTAAGAGGTGTGCTTTGAGTTCTCATTATTTTTTTTATTTTTTTTTTATTAGAACCACACTGTGCAAAGACTTTATTTAACTTCCTATTATTGGTTGACATGGAACAGTAAGAAGTCAATAAAAACACTCAAGCACCCAAGTAAGTAGAAGAGTACAAAGAGTATTGAATCCCCTTGAAGTCACACCCTATGCAAACCTTTGAATCCTTTCCAATTCTAAAAACTACCAAGGTCACCAATTTATTAAAGTTTATTTAATGAAAGGAACCTCAAACTTCCAAAATAAGGAAAACCATAGAGTTTGTGAATGGATGGATGATGTGGACTCACTACTTGTTCCATGAAAAATAAACTATGTCTTAGTCATCAAACATCAAAATTCAAAAATAGAAACCAAACATTAATAATCAAAACAGTAAGCATAAAACATCATTAGTAAATAGTAATGTTGGCACTATGTCCTATGATAATAAAGAACTTTTATTGGCAAAAATAATGAAAATTCATACAAAAATAAAGTAAAATATATATAAGAAAGTATAAAATACTCAAGAAAAATAAAACATATTAACAATGCTATAAAAAAAATAAAGAAAATCAATAGATTGAAAAAAAACAAAAATGGGTAAAAATCAACAAAGTGTGAAATAAAAATGTGTAAAACAAAAAAGTGAAAAACTGAGGAGCCATGTGTATGGTTAGCATAGATGGTTGTCTTCCCCTCAACTAGGTTGAAAGGAAGAGATGAGGAATATAGAGCATGGTTGTCCATCCAATGAGGTAGTAGTTGCACTAGCTTGTCTTGGCTCCAGAAAAGGTTTCACTTGTTGGATGTTGATCACCTACTTTCTATGTGAGCTCTCAAGTTTGTAGATTAACATGGCCATAGAGGGAAAGGTTTCATCAATTGTATAAGGTTCCTCCCACAACATTTAAAACTTTTTTTTCTGAGGTACATGTGTGGGAAGTTGAAATTTTACTTTTTGGATTCTAAGGTCATGAAGCTTCTTGTTGTATGCCTTGTGCACTTCATTCAAAGATAAAGCCACTAATTGGTTTTCATCTAGCACATTCAGGTTAATTAATCTTTCTCTTTATGCTAATTTCTAACAAGGCCCAAGTCACAGGCTATTGAAAGTATACAAAGCTTGGATTGGACTGGAAGTGTTGGAAGTTTTCTATACACCAGCTCATAGGGAGAGTAACCTATGGGGAATTTCTCTATGGAGCAGTAGGCCCAGAGGATGTTGTTGAGTTTTATGCTCTAGTCTCTTCTATATTTTCTTATAGTCCTTGTTAAGATCTTTGTGATCTCCCTATTGGTGACTTGTACTTCACCATTGGCTTGGCAGTAATATGGTGTTGTTAATTTATGTTCAACCCCAAGCATTGCATCAACTTCAGAAAGGTGGAACCTGTAAAATGAATTCCATTATTAGAAATCAATACATGTGGCACACCAAACATATTTACAATATGTTGTTGTACAAATCAAGCAACAGTGAATGATGTATAGTTAGTGACCGCTACTGCTTCTGCCCATTTGGTGTAATAGTCGACTGCAATGTTGTATGTCTTTCCATTAGACATGGGTGTGATGAGACCCATGAAGTCTATGCCCCATATGTCAAAGAGCTCTAGTGGTTGAATCCACTATTGAGGACCCTCCATTCATGTGGTCATCACACCATCTCATTGACAACATGCATAGGATCAGACAAATTGGTGGACATCCCTAAAGATTGTGGGCCAATAATATCCTACCATCAAGATTTTTATGATTGTGCATCTCCTTGTATAGTGGCCTCCACAAGGACCTTCGTGAGCATCCTAAAGAATGTGCAATTGGTCTACATCAAGGACATACTAACAAACTAGGCCATCAGCACACACCTTGTAAAGATGTCTATTGATTTCCATGAAGTACTTAGCTTGATGAAGAAACTATTGTTTCTTCCTAAAGTCTATATCCTATGGCATCTCCTGAGTGAGAAGGTAAGTGAGGATGCCATCATACCATTTTGATTTAGTGGGCACTTGGTCATTTATCGCTCCTGTAAAGAGAAGTTCATCTAGAAATTGATCAAAGAGTGGGCTCTCCACATCTTTATTATCCTATCTTAACTAAGAGACGTGGTCAATAACCACATTCTTAGTTTCTTTTCAATCTACCATTGTGAGATTGAATTCTTGCAAGATCATGAGCCACCATATGATGCAGGGGCTCACCATTGGCTTATTCATTAGAAAGCGGATGGCATTATGATCTATGTGCACAAACACTTTGTAGCCAAGAACATAGTGCCTAAACTTTTCGAGAGTGTACACCACTATCATTAGTTCTTTCTTAGTTGTGATGTAACTCAATTATACACCCACAATGCTTTGGCTTGAGTAGTGGATGCAATATGGATGTTTCTTATAATCCAATTGTATAAGCATGACTCCCAAAGCATAATTAGATGCATCTATCATTATATGAAATGGTCTAGACCAGTCTGGTGCCCATAGATTTGGAGTTTTTACAAGTTTTTTCTTTAGCTATTGGAACACATGTTCACACTCCTTGGTCCAAAAAAATGGAGCATCTTTCTTTGTATGCTTAATCAATGGCTTTGCAATCTTAGAGAAATTCTCTATAAACCACTAGTAGTAGCCAATGTGTCCAAAGAATCATCGGACATCTTTGACTGTCTCTCGTTAGCGTGTGATTCCTTGGATGACCCCTATCTTTTTCAAGTCTACCCCAATCCCTACCTAGGTAATTCTGTACCCCATTACTAAGCCCTCCTGGGCCATTAAATGGTTTTTTTGCTAATTAAGAATAAGGTTTATTTCAACACATCTTTTCAGTACTTGCTCAAGGTGATCCAAAGCTTGCTCAAATGTAGCCCCATAGGTAGAAAAGTCATCCATAAAGACTTCTACCCCACTACCAATCTGCTATTGAAAAATACTAAGGACTAGGCATTGAAATGTTGCAAGGGAATTGCATAGACCAAATAGCATTTTGCAATATGCAAAAGTCCCTGAGGAATTTTTGAATGTTATTTTAGCCTGATCTTCTAATGCAATCTAGATTTGATTATAACCACTATAACCATCAAAGAAGCTATAATAACAATGCCCAGATATGGTATATAACACTTGGTCCACAAATGGCAATGAAAAATGATCTTTAAATATTTCCATATTCAACAGCCTAAAGTCGATGTAGACCTACTACTTTCCACCTTTCTTTTGCACAATTATAAGCGAGCTAACCCACTCACTATTTATGATGGGATAGATGAACCTTACCTTAAGGAGCTGTTTGATCTCCTCTTTGATGATCTGCTTCAACTTAGGATTTAGCCACCTCTGCAGCTACCTTCTAGGCTTCATGGTCAGGTTGGTGTAGATACGATGCTGGCATATCCTTAGATCAATTCCAATTAGTTTAGGATATGACCAAGCAAAAGTTGTTGGCCATTTGTTGACCACCTACACAGCTTGTCATTTTTTTTGGAGCAAGATTTGCATTGATTATAACAAGCTTGCCATTTTTTAAGAATGCATACTCCATGACAACTAGTAAAGTTTTTAACTCTAAGGGCTCTAGCTTGAAATGATTAGGAATTACCAACTCTCCCCAACAACCATCATCATATTCATCATTAAAGAGTTGGTGATGAACTTGCTCAAGTTCATCCATGCCCTAACATAAACACATGTCAAGCTCTTAGAGGATTCCATGCATAGTGTGCCACTATCAGAGTCAACTATCAGCAACTAGGTATCCTCCTATTTTGTGGCTATGTGTACAGGCACCTTTGGATATTGGTTTCATGTGCATAGTGATTACATGCTTTAATGAATGTACTTTTAATGCACAAGATTTTCTACACACAATTGCACCGATTATCACTATACATGATCCATGGAACGTGCTTCTTCTTGAGTCATCCAAATTCATTCTCCTTGGATATTTCCAAGGAGAGGTCTATGATGCCCATTCGTGCATCAACACTGCTTAACCATGCACATCCCATAATCATGGGGAAGTTTCCTTTGAATTTTTCTATCTTAATCACTAGAAAATCGGTAGGATAGGACCAACCAAAAATTGTAGTCATAATGTCCTCCACTGATCCCAAAGGAATAGTGATTGACTGGTTTACCAATTCCAAACAAATATTGCTCTTCTTAAGAAGTGATAGGTTCCAAGCCTTGTACATGCCATGGGAGATGAGATTGACACTGGAACCAGAATCAAGAAGAGCCTTGCATGGCTCATGTCCAATAATTTGTAAGTAAATAAGACCACTTCTTGGGTCAGATCTTTTAATGGGAAGGTTGCCAACCTTGATCCAATCATAGATAGCATGAGTTAACATCATAGTTTGGATCTAAGGTGGCATTTGGTCTGAAGGGTCATCGAATGTGTTTGGTATAGAGGTTGAGGATGCTGGAGATACAAGATGACTAGCTAATTTCGGTTGTGAGGGTTTGGAAGGACTTTTTGGTCAAAATGGTCATTTCTTGGATCTATAGTTTGAACCACTTGGCTAGAAGATCGATTGTAAATTTACAACCCTTATAGCATTTTGTTGCTATGGCTGTGGGGGTATTTCACCTTGCATAGACAAAGTAAGAGGTAACTAGGTTGAGGGTAGAGAGATGTATGTAGATAGGTGCAGAGGATGGTAAGGATATGGGGTTTCTCCTTGAGTAGATGGTGAATGAGTTCAATGGTACTCTGGAGGATAATAGTGATGTTGGAATGAGGTGTGGCTAGTAGAGCCACATGGAGAAATGGGTTGCTAGACATAGTACCTGTATGGATCTAATTTCCTGTAAGGGTACTACTATCTTAGTGGTGGCATCCCCCACACCTATGGTTGCTACCACTACTAGTATTACTCATACGGTTGTGGTGGAGCTCCACTTGGATAGTAAGCCTATTGTTGCTAGTGGAACTGCCTTGGATTACCTTGAGGATAAGGCAATCATCTAGGTGCTTACCTCCTTGCTAGTCAAGGATTCAATGCATACACCCCTAACTCTTGTAAGTGTGACACCACAGGGAAGCATCCCTTATGATGGTCATATTGACAAATTTCACACCTAACATCATCATGGAAGTTTGTCTCCACAACTTCTTCTACTGTAGCAGCTTTACCTATACCTCTCTAATAGGCACATTCAACTTCTTTCTGCCTCCTGCGGTAATGATTACTATTCTACTCTTTGGATTCTTTAGCAATCTTCATAGCAGTTTGGAATTTTTCATCCAAAGAGTCTCATATTTTATCAACCTTTGCCAAAATATCAAAAATAGATGTTTGGATGGGCAAGGCTTTCCTATTCGCCACCTCATCAAGTGGTGATTCCTCCTCATCATAGAATTGGACCTCATTTTTCTTGATGAAATGATCCCTATTATATTCTTTTGCACTTTTCCTCTTTCGCAACTCACCTTCTTCTTTTGCTACCTACCCTATCAACCTTTGGATTTGATGAGCTCTTAGTTTGAACAGTCTCCCTTGGGCATAAATCCCAAGAGTTCTTTTGGTTTCTACTCTAAACCCATCTATGATGTGGTAGAGTTGTTTCCTCTGAGACTAACCATAGCTAGGGCATCAATGTAAGAGAGAATAATATCTACCCATGGTAGCATCCAAGGGTTCATGTGCTCCCTATTTCCAACCTTGGATTTACCTTCTTAGATTAGACACTCTAGAGTATGTCTAGTATTTTTGATTGAATAGTTCTAGCATGGTACTCCATCTATGAATGGATTCTAGTTGCAAAGACCGATAGTAGCTTTCTGCCTCTTTGATGAGTGTCCTCGGAAATAGCTTTAATTTCTACTAGTCATTTTTTATGTTTTTTAAGGTGCAAGCATCATGAAAAACTTGTAGATGGTATTACAAATCAGAGTTATATCCCCCCTCAAATTTTGGGATATTGTTCATGTTTAGGTGCTTGATTTGACTATTCTTCACATGCCTAATTGGAATTTTTATAGCCTCTACAATATTCAATATGCTTCAAGTTGCCAATAAAGCTTCATCATCATTGTTATTGCGTTTTCATCAATGATGCCCACTATTACCCCTTCGTTCATTGTAGGCTTGATGATCAAAATTGTCCTGCAGTTCACCTACACCATGGTTGTTCCTTCTATAGCATTTTTAAAAATCAAAAGAATAGGAAGAAGAAGATGTACATGAAGAGGGCAAACAGGGGGAAGGACTACCTCCACCATGATATCTACTAACTCCCCTTTGGTTGTCATAGCCACATTCATCAGTTTTCTTATTATCTTTATGCTTATTTGATCCCTTGCCTTGACTGCCATCTTTTCCTAAACCTGGATTGTTGATAGTGGACTATAGATTCAGGGCCACACCCTCATAATCAGTAACAAGGGGTGGAGAATTTTCAAGTTGAGAGCCCCAAAAGGGAGGATCCTCATTTTCACCTTGGTTTAGCAAGAACAAGGGATTGGTTAATCATTTTTGCTCCATCAACTCATGATGCTTCTCCTCATGTCAATCTCTTCGACGTTATGTTTTAGTGGGATGGTAGTCTTGATAGTCATACTCATGCACAATGTACTCCTCTTAAAGATCTTGGATGCCTAACTTCTTAAGGGTTTGAAGAAGCATCACAGGCACAGATCAATTAGGAGGCATTACAATATTGCCTTCCATGTCATGCCATCACAATTGTTCATTCTGATGCAGAATGAAGGTGAAATCAAGCACATACTCATCTAGATGAGTATATACCACTTTGCATTCTTGAGTGATCAACGGTTTAGCATCATCACACCTGTGATAAGAAGACATTTTTCAAAACAAATAAAATATCAGTGTGCTTGATTATATTATGTGTCAGAATGATGTTGACCTTAGGGTTCATTCAATGATGTTAATGATGTTCACTAATCCTAGATAGTGCACGTTTCAACAAAAAGAGTTCTCAACAACAACACCAATGATAAGTAACAAGGTACCCCTATGCCCAACCATATAAATCATAAAGTATTCACATGTAATTCAGTTGAATTCCATGGACTCTATAGTTTTTCAGTGTACTAATTTTCTAGGAAGTAAACTAGACATTAAAAACATTTGTTATCTTCCCAACTACACTTATGAAGCTTAAGAGTGTGATTTAAGTGTAATTAAGGCACATGATTTTTATCATTTTATATTTTATGATTTTGGTGCTTGAAATAAATAGGATAGAGAATAAATTAATTTAATATCTACTTTGATCTAATGGCTAACTATTATTCAACTAGTCCTAACATAAGTATCTGGTCCCACTGGCCGTACACATCCTGAACACATATAACATTGCTGGGTTACCAAGCATTAAGTGCTGCTGGGATTACCAAATCTCATACGCATGCTTAAAGCAGTCGTACTTATGTGTTTACTTAATCACTATTTAGCTTATCTCACTTAATTACTTAATTAGCTTAATTATTGAAGAACATTGAATGAATAACTAAAACATTAAATGCATGAATAAAACATTTAAGTTATCCAGAATGCTACAAGGTTTATCAAGAAGATCATCATTATTGCTGCACACACTGTCATGCTCAAGTACAACAGTGGTCGAATAAAGATCCGTACACTCAATGACTCTTGTTGCAGGCACTTAGGAAAATATTCTAACTCTAATGTAATAACTACAAGAGCTTCGCTACAACTATGACAAGATGATGCCTAAACATGGCAAGCTGGCATGTATTTATAGGAAAGAATAAACCCTACATTGATAGGGACACATCAACGCATCCAATGATGTGTCAATAGGGCCTAGTTAATGTAGCCTAGTCAATAAGGCCTAGTCGACGTAGCCTCGTCGACATGGCCTATCTACAACTCATCAAGTTATTTTCAAACTTGGAATGGTAATTTCAGAAATTTCCCTACCTGTTTGGATCATCTCTCACCTTTTCGAATGTCTTACTATCAAAGTGACAATCCTAACATCTCCCACTGTAACCAAGACATCTCAATAACTTGTGAGACATCTCACACTAAATTGGGATGTATCCTCTCTAGTAGGACATCTTGCTTGAGATGTCTATAAGAATTCTCAAGATGTCTTTTGACATCCAAGACATCTCTCTTGAGAGGTCAAATCTTAGGCAAGATAACTCCATGACCTCCAAGGTATCTTCACACAGCCTGAAACCTACAAAAACACATACGTAGGGAAGGGAACAAGAAAATCAAAAGAGGTATCCCTACACCATGGCCCATAGTCTTCAAATATGCACACCATTTCATCCATTGATGTAAACATTGACAATAAGATGGAGGAATGACAACCAGGATGGAAGGACCCCAAAAAAGGATCCAACAACTGGATCCTTTCAATCTATGGGAAATCAACTTTATGAGACCCATCAGCCTAATGTCCAATGGGAAGTCTTATATCATTGTTGTTATTAATTATTATATCAAATGGGTAGAAGATGTAGTCGTCACTAACTTTAGTTTCACTACTGTAGCTTGATTTTTCCAACAATAGGTGGTAAAAAGATGTGGTGTGCATCAAGCACTACTTTTTAATGATGGAACCCATTTCATAGGTACCACCTTTAGAAAGTTAATGCAGTGCTTGAATGTGGAGCATAAACTTATAATATCCTATCACCCCCCAAGCCAACGATCAAGCAAAAGTAACAACTAGGAAGATTACTTAAATCTTTACAAGAACTATTAACAAATATAGGAAAGATTGGAGAATCAAACTCAATGATGTTTTATAAGCCTATTGCTCCACATGAAAACTTCCTATAGGCTACCCTCTCTATGTGCTAGTGTACAATAAACTACCCAAACTTCCAATTCAAACTAAACTTCATACACTAAATATTACATGTGATCTCAACTTAGATATCAACCTAGCATAAAATGAATGATTAGTTATCCTCAATATGCTAGATGAAAATAGAAGGGTGGCCCTCATGATGAATTAAGTACATAAGGCATACAACAAATGACATCATGATGTCAAGATCAAAAAGACTAAATTTCAACTAGGATATAAGACTCTCTATTGGAATTGCACTTATGTACCTTAACAAAGAAAGTTTCAAACATTATGAAAATGACCTTATTTCATACATTCAACTTTTCCTTTTGGAGCCATGAGGATTTACCATCCAACCCACTTAAATAAACATATATTAGTTAACATGCAATAGATTAAGCCTTCCAAAGACTTCCAAGTAACCAAAGCCCACAACCATATGTCAACACAAAGTCAAGCTCACTCCATTTTCCAAATCTTCAACCTACAACTTAGTCATGGAAAAGATAACCATTAACTTGATATCTTGCAAGGGAAAAATTTTTCACTTTTTCATTTTGCATGTTCTTTGATTTCTTTTTCCATTCTTCATATGTTATCTAATTTTTGTAATTCTTCATTTCCTGTAATCTATTTTTTTTTCTTTGAATCATACATGTTTTTATGTTCTTGTGGGTATCATCACTAATGCACTACATTAGTATTGTCATTCCTATATATAAGTCAACCTTGTTATTAGAACTATGTCCTATTCTAATTGTTTATCAAGTCATGATGGTACAAGGCAGAGATCCATCCCTCCATTTCTATCAATAAGAGTTCCACATCATGGAAGAAATATGATTCTTTCACATTAAAACTAAAATGAATTCATGATTGTTCTACCTAAAGGAAGGAGTAAGGACCAGGAGGAAATGAAAATGGACATGGCCTCAAGGAAACTTGTTAATCCTTTAAGCTTCTCATATGAGTTCCATTATGCTACATGGATATATCATTGCTTATGTTATAATTTTGTTAACGAAAGCATGTTCTCTAATTAGTGTGATCCCTATTCAAAACAAATTGGGGAGAAAACACATTTAAAAATCTCTTAGGAATAAGCACTGGTTATAGGGATAAAAAGATATGTTACCCATGCCTAAAGGCACCCCTCTGACTAACGTTAAGATTTCTTCCAAATAATTTGTAAAACATGCAACTACTTCATTGTTTTTTTTTTTTTTTTGAGTAATGGGATTCTCCCATAGTTGTAGCGGTCTTATGGTTGTAAATATCAGGTGAAGCAATGTGATGCCATTGGCACTAGTATGGACTTGGTCTAGAACCTAGACAAAAAGATGTTTGAATTATCTTAACCATGTCTTTACATAAAAACCTATTATCAACATGGTAATGTATCTTCCATACCAACTCCTATAATCCCTTTTGGTTTCCATTATCCACCTTATTGCTAGGTATCATGGTTTACCTAATGGATTCTATTTGGCATAGTATATGATCCTAATGATGATGGTTGCATTGGTGGGGTTTATAACCTAGATTAATATTATGTTTCCAAAGTAACTATGGACACATTGTGAAATGATTATGCAAGGGCATTTAAGACATAGACCTACTATGGGGAGGACCCACTTGCATAACTCTTAGACATCTAGCCTATAATCCACTAGCACATGCCCAATTTTATCCAGCTTCAATCCCCATTAAGGAATGCATCCTTGAATTTTCATATTTCCTTGTATATTTGTCTTAGGAGCATGAACCTCCATGTCTAATTGTTGAACTTTCATATATTCAAAACCATCCATTGAAACTTCATGATTACTGTTGCTGAGTCATGATCTGTTAAGTCCTGTTATCAGACCCCTGTTATCAGGTACAGGATACCAGGTCTGATAGGTCCCGATATCGGGCCCCCATTATCGGGTACACAATATCGCATCCTCACAAGCGATATTAGGTACATGATATTGTGGTTCCTGTCTAGGCCTATAAATACACATCTAGGCACACAAGAAGGGGGAGTTTTTAGTGAGTCAGTTTAGTGTTAGAATAGAGTCTTTTTGTTACTTTTTTCTCTCAACTCTTTTCTCCCAGTCCATGCCCACAATGTGATGATTGTAATTGTACGACACCTTTATTCAAGTGTGACATNAAGTGAATGCTGCAATGATGAAGTAATCTCGATCTTTATTTCCGATCATGTGCGANTAAGGAACAGATGCTCATCACACTTAGGCTAGTTTAGATTCTCTCCCCTTATTTCCTCTTAGCATAACTCTCTCTCCCTTTTCCTCCTAGATTAACTAAGATTATTTTCCATCACCTCCAGGAGTAGCATTAGTTTAGGAACACATCATACACCTCACTCTAGACTAAACCATACGTGACCAAANAGCATTAG
Organism: Gnetum montanum; assembly: GCA_015680685.1. Classification (NCBI taxonomy): domain Eukaryota; kingdom Viridiplantae; phylum Streptophyta; class Gnetopsida; order Gnetales; family Gnetaceae; genus Gnetum; species Gnetum montanum. The sequence goes on along the minus strand of MNCI01018859.1, from coordinate 61,671 downwards.
TTTAGGAACACATCATACACCTCACTCTAGACTAAACCATATGTGACCAAGCATATACTAGTCCAAGTGGGAAGACAGCAAACTGCGATCAACGAGTAACTATCTAGATACCATAACTAGCCCATCTACAGAGTTCGACCAGATCATGCATGAAACACTCATCTTCGTATGGTTGAGTGTAGGGGTACCTCACCACTTATCAACTGTCCTTACTCTTAGAACTTCTTAGCTTCCATTTGATCCCTAGCTTGCTTCAAGACTTCCAAAATTCCCTTAGTGTTTTGAATTGACAAATTTTGGCAAATGGAATTGTCAACGCATCCTTGTTGACACAATCAAATAAGTTGATGAAGCATCAACATAGCACTAAAATAGTATAAATACATATGATACTTAACCAGTTGTTCATCATTTGCAATCAAACGAGTAAGAAGTTTTTTACCATTTTCAAAGCCTAGAGCTTCCAGTAGTAATAAATTTTCCTCGAAACATCTGATTTAACCCATTCTTAATCCTGTGAGCTTTCAGAGTTAAGCCCTACATTGTGAAGGCATCAAGTATCAATTTTTAAATAAAAATTCTAACACACCACACAGAGTTAAAGTATAACTAAGGCATGAATTACTAATTAAAAATCAAAAATTAACAAACTTAACTACCTTAGAACTTCAAATCTTAAGACATTTACAACCACTTAAGAACTTTAAAATTCTTTTTTCGAATTAAAACTAACAATGGATAATCAAAGGTATCCATGTTTAGGCAAATGTAATAAAAACTACCCCATGATCATACATGTGATTGCAGATGACTCCTAAATGAGGTCCTCAAGTGGGTGGACCATCATAGCTAAGGAAAAATCTCCTAAGGGAAGGATAATGGCAGCAACAACAATATCAAGCTTAACCAGTTGTTGACACAACACACACCACAAGACCACTACAAGAAGGACCAAAGGTAAAATCTATTTCGCAAATTTCCACTGTAGAGATTGAGCATTCCAGGAAGGATGAGGTGCCTAGGCCCAAGCCAAACCTAGAGGTCATCTTAACTAAAGCATGTTTAGATAAAGTTCATAGCAAAGAGATCTAAAGAATGATTTTTTAATAACTAAGTTTTAGGCCCTTCCTTGAGTTTGCACCTAATGAGGTCTAGGCCTAGTTGCAAGTGTCCCCACTCTAATCCACCATTTCCACCAATGGAAAGTGATATCTAGAGAAGACATCTCTTTTGGAACAACATCCAAGGAGATGCAACTATCAAAATCAAAGATATCATCATCTCCTACTCAGTGGAGGTCATAACAAAGGCCCTTGGATTGCCAAACATTGAGACAAAGCTGGTGAAAGCGTTCACCCAAGGGGATGTGAAGATGAAAAAGGAATGGACACAACGATGCTACATAGTGGACCACAAGAAGTATGGTGCCCTCACTAGGGTAGAAAGGATCTATTTTAAGATTGTAGCCTATCATTTGAATCCTATGAGATGGCCAAGCAAAATCACAGCCTTCTCCACATGGTCATGCTTTGCTTTAAGCAAAAAATTCCCTATCAATCTACCATAATTAATCTTCTTCAAAATCAAGAAGAGGTTCAAGGAGAATGAAAAGTGTAGGAAGATAATCTTCTTCCCATGTTTGATTAAAAAGTTCCAAGAGGAAGCACCACCACCACCACAACCTACACAAAAAATGACTGTAGCTTATGACTGCCTAAGGAAACTTAGGGAATAGTAGCAATAGCATGCATCAAAAAGTGGTGGTGAGGCATTAGTTTACAGCCCAACTATAAGTTATCTAAATGAGGTAGTAAGAACCATCAACTAGTCAGCAGATGACTTGAATAACTTGTTCTCCTTGCAATGGAACTAGGTTGTTGTTCATGCAAACCTCAATGCAAGAGAGGTCATGGTATCCCTACTTGTGAAAAAATTTTCTAAAATTTTTGGGAATACCATGGCTTTCTTTGTGGTTTTGGAGGAAGGGAAAAGTGTAACAGTCCTGGTCATGCCACACAAGAGCTAGGAGACAACTACTAAGGTGGTTGCAAATAGAGTGGAAGAAGCTCTAAGAGCTCCTACAGCATTTGTACCAGACATTGCTACCATGGTAGACATCCAAGTGTCTACACAAGTTGGAAGCAAGGGAATGACAGCAACTCAACAAGAAGTACTTGAACAACTAGTGGGATTTGAGTAACTAATTTTAAAAATCTTTGATATTCTGAAAGATATTTCGATAACCTAGTTGGAGCTACTAGAGTCTGTACGCTCTGGGAATGTCATTTGGAATAAGAGTTAAAGTCTTAACCGCAAGAATTTACCGAAAAGAAAATAATGTGTCAACTAAAATATACACTAATGATACAACCCGTAATGAGGTGAACAATGGAGAAAAGGAGAGAAAGAAGATAATGGAATGAAATCTCAAGAACAAGGTGGTGTACAACCCCTTGTGTAGTTTATTATTAATGTGACTTAGCAGGTCCCATTCCAAGTCCGGCCTCAACAAACTTCTTCCAGTGACGTCGCATTAATGCATTCGGTCAATCCATCCTCTTGAAGTAACAAGAATGTCTTCACCCAAGAGCCACTACCATTCCGATGAAACAAAGAGGAGAAAATGGGAAACGAGAAGGGCCTTAGTTAAAGAGAACACTTTTATTTTAGTTCCATAACCAATGCTTGTAACCCAAGGGATTATTTTGTCTAAGGGGTGTGCTTTGAATTCTCACTTCTTCTTCTTCTTTTCTTTTTTTTTTTCTTTTTCTTTTTATGTTTTATGTGTTTATGCATGAGAACCACACCATGCAAAGACTTTGTTATTTTTATTGCTCAGCTTCTCAATGATTGAGTAACATTGAAACAGCAAGAAAACTCAAGAAGAAAACATCAAGCACCCAAGAGAATGGCCAACACAAATGCATCAAGTTCCCTTGAAGTCACACCCTTTTCAATCCTTGAGTCCTTCCTTAGTTTGAGAAATGCCCAATCACCGATTCATTAAAATTCTTATTAGAAAAGGACTGTACATTTCCAAGTNATGACAAATTTACAAGGTGGATCACACACACACACACACACAAAATGAAAAAATATAACGATGTTGAAAAACAAAAACAAGAAAAGTTAAAGAAATTTGTAAAACAAAAACATGTAAAACAAAAACGTGTAAGACAAAAATGTGTAAAACAAAAATGTGGAAAACAAAAACGTGTAAAACAAAAATGTGTAAAACAAAAATGTGTAAAACAAGAATGTGTAAAACAAAACTAAAGAGAACTTAGGACCCCAAATGATTAGCATAGGTGGCCATCTCCCCCATGACTAAATGGAAAGGGGGAGATCCAAAATAATGAACGCCTATCTGAATTTCTTAGAAATTCCCAACTTCTCCCCATTGATGTTCTTAAATTAAGGGGTGAAAGTCGACGACACTCATATTCCAATGTGTCTATGCCTTCGTTGTTGACATGAGTTGTTCCCCCAATTTGTTCCATGCAAATTTGTTAGTTGCTCTTTCTAGTAGCTGTCAACCACCGGGTGTCTACTACTTATTGTGTGGTTGCTACATACAAACATCTTTGTCTCACAGTTTCAAGGGCACACTTGTTGTGTGGTTGCTACATATAGACTTTGTGACACACCGCGATATCGCGGGGGACGACACGATATCGCGCGGGATGCGATATCGCGGCCCATGCGATATCGCGTCTCATTAATTAGCATACTCATCAGAATGGTTACTCTAGTGGTTTATTCTAATTATTAGAGCAGTGCGTCTACTGAAGCAGATTTTATTACCACGTATACAAGTTGAACTCAATGATTTGGTATTTTCAACTAACTGCCAAAAGGATAGAATATTTAAACATAATTTCATTCTCAACCTAATAATTACAGAAAAATAGCATATTATAGTATCCAATGTTCAATAAAAGACAACGGATGAAAATTTTGAACATTAATAACAGGAATCATTCAATGCAGATTTCTTCCAAATACAAACTATCAGCAATTCAAAATGTGCACCAAATGATTAGCGACTGTACAAAGAAGAAAATGGAATTTCGTAGATTCATGACACCAGATATTTTGATGACCACCATAAATATCACCCAGCAAGTCCGCTAAAGCGCTTTACTGCAGAATGCCATTTCGAACTTCAGACATACCACAATAGTCAAAACCAGAATACAAATTCCAATATAGAAGTAACGCCCAACTTGATAGTGACTTGCAACTCACTAGGTTTTGCTAACGCTAAAATTGAGAGGAGGCAAAAGTTTCTGCATCCAAAGGTCAAGTACCATCTCAAATGTCCAGATCATCTAATGAAAGTTCTTCCATAGCACTCAACAACTTCAACTTCTGCATCGTTGACAAAATCATTGTACATTAGCAAGCTGATAATGCTAAAAATTGTTACCATTCAACCAAACGTTCTCAGAAAGTGAACCCCAAAGTTCTACAAATAAAAACATTTACCGTAATGAACTCGTGCGGATCATCAACACTTGTTGATCCTATCACCACCTCTCGCTTCAATTTTTTGGTCAGCTTATGTGCCACTCTTATCTGTCATTTAAAAAGAAAAAAGAAGTGTTATTCCATTTACATCAACTGACCTTAAACGGGTCAAAGATCTTTGAGAGAGAATCAAAATACACATTTTGGCATTTTAAAAGGCATACCTCAGAGCGAGTAACACCTCCAATAATGAATACAAATATCCGCTTCCCTGAGAATGTTGGATCACTCACGGCATGCCTCAACGTAGAGTCACTAATATAAGACCCAATATGTATATATAATCAGAGAGACCTCTAACAAAATTGTGAAAAACTAATGAATAAGACAGTTCACTTACTTACAAAGCTGAAGAAACCGCATATGCAAAATCAATCTTTCGAAACTATGCCTCCAAGAGTGGACTCGGTTAACAACACGAGGCACCATGAACATAATATGATTACTCCCCCACCCCAAAACAAACGTATATACCACATTTTATAGGAAAATTCAAGTGAAACTAAATTAGAAATTCGCGACAATTTAGCATCTCCAATTTTGAGAGGTGAAAGTTTAATTAATTCAAGAAAGTGAAAACATATACCAATATTTCATATCTAAAATAAGCCATCCTAAATACTTAAAATGAGGTGTTAGCCTACTGGTAAAACAAGTGATTTGAAAGCTCCAGGTCATGGGTTCACTTCCAGTGGGCAACGCTGAGTTATATAAAGTTCTAATTGGACTATATATGTTGAGGTGTATCTATGCATTTCAGGTTCCAACACCCTGCATTCAACACCCCCACCCCCACAATCATAAGTAATGCTTGAGGAAGCATTAAATCAGTCCAAGAAATCCAATATGTATTGATTAAAGTAAACTACTTTTGCAAATTAAATGAAAAATACATGTGGGAACCCAGCGCTTGGTGGTGCATAACATCAAAGACAAAAATGGCAAAAATAGCGTGGTTTATCATCGGTATCGTCTTCCTACATTGCCATTGACTGCCCGAGTCTCGAAACAAACAATAATGAAGATGGGAGGTGATAGCTTTTTCCTTCTACTCACGCATTGCTCATAACCTAGACCTACTGCCCTACACAATGCAAACATTGTTTTAGATGGCAAGGAAGAAATAGAAGTAAACTTTGTAACCCCAGACAAAGCTGGATACAACAGTACCATGCCATACTCCTCCTGAGATCCGAAAATCATTTAATGGGCACTGACTGCATTTTAACCAACAGCTAGTTAGAGATTGACACAGTTTATATCTGATCATGTCTTGAGTTAGCAGCATTAACCAATCCACCATGTAGAAGTTTGCACTCTAGCTTTGTTACACTAAATAAGCAAGTTAAGACACACACCCGATAAAATCCCTCTCCCTAATTTCATTGGCATTTTTACATTTAGTTATCTCGCTTCACACACCCCTACGTCATTTTCATACAACTTAAAATTACTGAACCAACATTCTTCCTCATATTAGTAACAATAAACTGAAAGAATAAACATGATTTTTACCTGGAATAGCCATCATCAGATTGGCGAGGTCTTGCCCATGTCGAAGCAGGTCTTGATGTCCTTACTGACCGGGCAGGCTGACAATTTGGAGATGGTGTATGTGTACCATTTGCCCAGCTACCTTTAGAGATAGAGCTTGGTTCATTCATTGAAGGGTACTCTTCTTTTGATAGTTCACCATTGTTCATATTTTCAATCAATTCCTAATAAAAATAATTTCCATAATCATTGATAGATACTTTTCACCAATTGTACAGAAATAAATAAACATGAAAGCTCAGTTAAAAAATGCAAATACTTGTGCATTTCCTCGCCTAATAGCTATCCTTACTAGCTCAGTTATAAAGTGAAGTAAACAAAAGTTTCATTATTCTGCCAACAATGAGATTCAAACACATGACATGCAAGTTGCAAAGTCAACATGCTAACCATTCAGTAAAACTCACATATTACGAGGCTGAAGAGTAACAATCTTATTCTAACAGCCAACCTCCAATCTAAAATCAGCACCTCATAACCAACTCCTACGTTTCAGTTCTAAATCTTTTAGTTTTTAAATAACTGGGTTTTGTATTTTTATCTAAATTTCAGTTTGAGGAGCTCACAGTGGGATAGAAGTTGAGGCTATGCCTCCAAATTTACACAAGCTAATCAAAGCATGTTAATAAGAGTTTGAAATAAGGGGGAAGCAAATATGTAATGTCAATCCCTATCTTATCCTATTTTCATGCAATGATGATTGCTCACTTTGCATGCACCTCCTCTGCCCAATAGATCCCTGAGGTCTAAACAGGGAGCGACAACAAATTTAGTCTGTTACATTTCAGTTTCAGAATTTATGAATGTGAAGTCAACAAAATTCACTCCAATGACCACTGCAAAAGTTTGGTGCCATGGAACTTTTTTTAAAAAGTCATTTTTGAAAAAAAAAAAAAAAAAAAGTAACATATTCTTCTATCAACTTAGTTGTTCACTGCCATATTTATTTAAACAGAGGTGCCCATGACTGAAAAATATCACATAGTTCAACAGAAAAACAATAAAACATCAGCATTTAATAAAACTGTCTCATACTGCAGCCAAAAAATACCTCTATTAATGGATAAAAACGTGAGAGTTGCCACTGTTCACTATCATCATTTCTCTCTTTTCTTGCTGCATGCTTTTTCTACAAAACAGAGGTCGATCAATACTCTGGACAGGACACTAAAAATATCAGATATAATAAGACTTACGGAAAAACCTTATTTGTCCCAAATTTAAGCGTGAACCCTCCTGATTGTTTTTTTGGTGCAGGGGCACCTAGATTTTCCATATTCTTCACTGTATTCATATCCTCTGACGAGAGATGTGCAAGCTGTAGATACAAAAAGATTGCTTACTGCTTATCAAATAGGGCTTACAGAATATCAAGATATAGAAGTCATAACATAGAGACAATATTAATTTAACTTTTCAGATCATATTGCATTGGGGACTAGATGATGTGTATATGGTATCATCCTTTCATATTATGTTACTGAAATAAAAAGTGCAAATACTACTAATCAGAATCAAAATACTGAAAGCGGTGAATTGCAGCTGATGATAAATCTAGTATGATTCAAAACATCTTGTAAAAAATATATATGCACACTCAATGGTACAAATCTAAAGTTTGTCAAACTCTGCTATACTCAAATCATAAAAGAATGCTGATAGAGAGAAATGTGTCTACTTATCAAGTCTACTATTTGAAATATCTTACAAGCTTTGTACTGCTAGAATTCTAGAACATTAAGAACAAACCAGCACGAGAACACAATGCATGGATCATGTTACCACTTTAATTAAGCCTTTCAATGTTTGTTAACCACGTTCTCAAACCTAGTAAAAAGACCCACCTGTTTCCACTGGAGCCCTTTTGAACCCTCAAGTTTTCCAGGATTACAGGCTGCATAAATCATCAATAAACGCAACTTATTCATAGCACTGATATCCTGCATAGAAAAATGATCGTACTTTTAATTTTCAATACAGAAACTTTATCTAAAAGAAATATTAAAGTGGCGCAAGTTCATCTAGACCTCTTTTGTCTTCAAAAAATTGATCAAGTCCTTTCCTCCTGCATCACCATAAACTAAATCTTGCTCCAATTGACCAATTTCACGCAATCCTTCCGCTTTTATAATTTGATTAAGTTTTGCAGCTATCTGGAAATGCGAATCTAACATTATATTGGTAAAAGATACTGTTTGATATCATGTTTGCAGTAATGAATTTATCATGCCATTACTTAACATGGGGGAAAAAGTAGTTTTATTACCAAGAAACAGGCAATCAAAAAATAAGGAATCAAAAAGACTTGACGGAAACATAAATCGTTCATTTAAGAATCATGCAAGGCAATTCCTGATCCAGAGAGCCAAAATGTCATTCATCAAGTATTGACATTAATGCCATGTAAAACGCAAGATGCTATAATACTCTTGACATATTCCAATGGGTCATGGTTCCATGCTAAATACAACATTAAATTGTAAACAATTCAATGAAAATTAACTAAGTATCAACATATTAATATTTTCCTTAATTTAACCATTCAATAAAAACATAATTTTAAAAGTTATATAAAACAATAATTAATTAATTAATAAAAATATTCAAGTAGCTCTGTTTCTCAGTGTTCTAGCTCAATCCAAGGAAAGGTTTGTCCAATTAACATAAAACCTATGAAATGGGTGGACTAACCGTGGGATTGTCTGTCCAGCTGCTGGTAGAGCATGGCCTGTTCACGGGTGGAGGAAAATTTGCTACAGGAGACAGGAGTACAAGGACAAATTGCAATGCCTCCTACATATGAAAGGGTGCTATGGATTTAGCGGCTGTTAGCACAAGTTTGAAGGTGGAGCTACTACTGCTGGTGAATTAGTAGAAATATGTTTTCGATATTCTAAGGCATGTTATGAAGTTATAGACAAGAAGCTAAAGTTCAGCCTCTTCTGGAAGTCTGTTTTATTAGGTCTTGAGTCAAGCATGGATCCAATCCAAGAATAGGCAGCCTCCAAGATAGACTGGTATTAGCTAGTTCCACCTCCTTGCTATGCTAGATGGAAAGATTTTTTCTTTTTTGGGAATGAGACAGGCTAAGACAGCATGCTCACCAAAGAGCTGTGGTTATTTGATGCCAAAGGCCTGGCCCTAGCCAAACGGAAATCAAGGAAGCAGGACAAAACTAATTTCTTTAATAGGATTCCCATCTAGATCAGGATCTCCAACTTCCCCATCAAATATTGGATAGGTAGTTTCCTAAAGCACATGGCGCAAAGCTTTGGGAAGCCCGTTTTCCTTGACAAGGTCACAACTCAAAAGGCCAGAGTGATCATTGCTCGCTTTTGTGTGGGGGTGCATAGGAAGTACCCAAAAAACCAAATAAACCCAACAAAATAACAAATGGGTCCAGATGTCATGAGGTATGGTACAACATTCCTAACCCCTATGTTACTTATGGGAATAGCTTCCATATCCCTCAGTTCTGCCCAAAACTTTAGGACTGCAAAGTAACAACCAGACATAAACATCAGGATTGCGAAGTAAGAAAAAAGGAGCTGGGGAAGAAAGTTGCCCCAACACAGAACCAGAATGACTGCAATTTATATGGAAAAGCATGTCATGAGATTCATGAATGTTGTGCCAAAATGCTTGAGTGCAGGGGTAGGGTCAAATTCCTATAGGACCCTCTACCAATCCAAAGATTCTTGCACTAAGACTACGGAATGCCTTCATGGTTGTGATGGAGGAGCAAGACCCAAACACAGCGTTGGGTTAAAAATAGTGTGGCTCCTGTGGAGGAAGCATGAAAGGAGAAATTGAAGGCACCCCAAAAAGTAAGCCCCAAAACAAAGCAAGAAAAGAATACATGTAATGAGGAGACTCTCAAAAAGAAAAGAAAAAGAAATGGAGGGAAGGCAATCTTCCCAGAAGGACTGTTTTTTTGCTAACCAAGATCAGCACAGGTAGATTATAACTAGAGATGTCAATCAAAGACTCAACCAATAGGAGAATAGAAGGGCCAAGGATAATGCTACTCCTAAGGATCAGAAAATGTTGCAAAAGTTGGATCAGTTTTAACATGATCAATTTACTGATCGGTAGTTTCAACTTCACTTAGAAGAGAATAAGAGGAAAGCATCCATGCTGATACCGTCTAAAAGCAATTATGGATGGTTAGGAAATAGGTACAAGAACAAATCGCAGTGCTGTCAGGGCTGGAGCATATCATGTCTAATCATAAGCACATGGTGCTGAAAGACAATGGCAGGAGCATCCAATGATCATTGCCAAGGCAAAGAACAAATAATTTGACTCCCCCTGGTGGACCTAAGGGAGTTCCTAAACCATACACTTATCAAACCCAAATTTATCAAATAATCAAAGACAAAAGATGGTAAGTATGCTTTCAAGTTCCAGATGCCATAGTTGGAGAAATTATAACAAATCCAGAGGCTCCAAGGATTGAGGCAAGATGTCACCCCTAAGAAGCTTGCTATTCTCCTCCAACTACAAAAACCTAACCAAGATGAGAAGATATTTTGGAGACAGATTGAGAATCAAGTTTCTTAAGGATGAGGACAGCCATTCAATGTTCTTCCAGAACACATAGGTCAGGACAAAAGTTAATAAAATTTCCTATTCCAAGATAAATGAAGAAGCCCCAATGTTTTCTTTAACAGTCTTCCCAAAGTTTTCTTAACGGTTTTTGCTTACATCTGAGACCTGGTTGATCTATTGGACCAGTTCAGTTTCAACAATTTTTAACAGTGCTTGTACATCTCAACCATGACCTATTATAATTGAACCTATGAGCTGTAACATGCAAGCCAAACACCCTAAATAACAAGTTACACACCTTAAAGTATGATGAGAAGATTGGGAAATGCTTGAAGAGATACTATAAATCTCTAAGGTGGAAGGGAGATATTTGCCCCCTACTCCAAAACTAGCAATTACTTTGAACCATAACCAGGGAGAAGGTTTGAGCGGTGATTGTTCAGTGAAGGACAACAAGAACTCAGCCCTAATGGATCGCTAGTGAAATTTTTCAAGACCCTCTTCCAAGAATTAGACTCTAACCTCCAGTGAAGGACAGCAAGACCTCAGCCCTAATGGATGGCTAGTGAGATTTTTCAAGACCCTCTTCCAAGAATTAGACTCTAACCTCATGGATCCTATTTTCTTAATATTTTACAAAGGAGAAATCAGAAAAGAAAAAGTGTATTAGAATTGTTCTGAGCTTGAAGAAGGATAGTTGTAAACGTAAGAATTATGGGCCAATAAGAGTTTGTAGTGTCCTACCCAGAATTGTCTCAAAAATCTTAGCATAAGAGTTGACTCCAATTCTCCCTAATGTCATCTTGCCAAAGCAATCAAGCTTTGTTTGTGACAAGTATATCCAATACCCAATTATTCGTAATCATAAGATGTTCCATTCCTGTACTATACATACATTTTAGTCCATATTTCTTAAACTTGATATCACAAAAGTATATGATACACTTAGCTAGGAGGCCTTGCAACCATGATGCAGAGGAAAGGTTTCAATAGGTGTTCATCAAGTTGTGTCTTAACATACAACGAATGATGGTTTTTCCTCTAAATTTTAATGAGTAGGTGCAAGCTTTCTTCAGGTCTAGGCATGGTCTTAACCACAAGGATCCCCTCTCATGCTACCTTTTCATCCTTGCCATGGATACAATGCAGAATTTTCTTAGTGTGCAAAGGATCAGAGGTGTTGTGCTTGGAAAACTCCAATGCCTCTTGAACCACCATGCCGATGATACCATGATCATCATTAAAGCTATCGTCGACAAGACCGCCACCATTCAAATGGGGATCAAAGCAATCTCTAAGCAATTGGACCTCTTCATTAACTGCCACCACCATTCAAATGGGGATCAAAGAAGTCGCTAAGCAATTGGACATCTTCATTAACTGCAAAAATCTTCTGTTCATTTCATTCACTGACCCTATTCATTGGTCACAACAAACAAAATATGCATGTACGGGAAGTTTAAAAAAAATCTATTTAAGTTTGCTTATTCATTGGTTACAACAAACAAAATCGTGAAAGGACCTAATGTAAGAAAATACAGAATAGATGCACCTCCTAGCCAAATCAATATCTCCCTAGTAAGGCTAGGTGCATCTTGGTTTCTTCAATGCTGGCTGCTATGTCCAGATTTTACACTATAGCTAACTCACCTCTCATTCAAAAACATTTTGAAAGCCAAAATATGGGTTTCCAGCCATCTGTAAGGAAGCATGAAATGGGAGAATATGAGTAAGAATAATATTGTTTATCTGGCTATACAGGCACAGAGCATTCTAACAAGGAACATACAAATTAGATGTAGTATCCAAGGGTAGGACACATTTCCTATTTTCATACAACAGAAACACTGGGGTTTGAGCCTAGGCACAGCCACTCAAAAGAGGTTAGGGTTTTTTTTTTCAGGGAATATTTGGGAATTGTATTACTGAAATAGAAACTATATAGAAGAATTTACAAACGAGGGCTGGGAACATCCCACCCCTAGGGGGGGTGGGGGAGTGAAATCCCAACCTAACCAAAACAAACTGAAACTAAAACCCATAAATGGAGCCCAGCTAGCTCCGGAGCTCCTCTACAAAGTATTCACTAAACTACTCCTCTAATCCACCAAGCATCCAAAAATGGGGATCCAGCAACCATCCACCCCTCTAATCCACCAAGTGTCCAAAAATGGGGTGATCATCACCTGCGGCCTCCTCCACTACCCTTATCAACTCGACTGCGATCTCCATGCCTCCACTAGAGCTTGGTCCTGTCAGGTCGGCTGCATCTTCCACTACCATGATCGATGCCAGACCAACCAAACCTCTCTACACCGGTCTCCTTGTTGAATATACCGCTAAGACCTTAGCAACCTCCCCCAATCTGGGAGGTCTAGGAATGTGTCTCTCTGGCTACCCAAAGGACACCACCCCCCAAATTGTTATATAATTAGAAGCAATGGTTTCAATAAAACAATCAGTAGATCAGATCTAAAAAATACACTAGAGAAGCTCTGGAGAAATTATTAGAACGCTATAGATCTGAATAAAACGTTAAAGGCAAAAAAAAATATCACGGTGTAGTAGATCAAATAGACATTGTAAATCACTGAAAAACCGCTGTAAACTCCAACAAACGTTTGCTGCAAAAGCAGAATGAAAACAGCGAAGGAAAAGAGCATAAGAACACATATTTATGTGGTTCACAAGTCATCCTTATAGCTTTCCCAAGCACCCAATCTGTTACTCCAACAGATCTCAAATCTCAAACTCTTGTTTCCAAGGTAAAACCTCAATACAATGCTTCCGCATCAAAAACACACGCTTAAAAACTACCCCAAGCCTTCTATTTATAAAGAGACACTATAACCAAATCCCAATCCTAACACATGTGGGATAAAACACATCCCCACATAAACATCACTTTACAAACTGACCCCTTTTTTTATATCATTATTTAAAATGCAACATCATTTTAAAAACATAAAAGGAAATACAACAAATAATACTAATGTATTTGTCTTCATTTTTCCAACAAACTCCCCCTTGAAGACAAATCCAACCAACCTTCAAGAGATGTGCACTTTTGATTAAGCTTCAACTATCCCAAGCTTCTTCCTACAAAAAATGTGTTTTTCAGCCATCACTAGTTTTGTTAAAGCATCAGCAACATTAAGCTTTGTATGGACCTTCTGAACATGCACCAAGTCGTCCTCTATGATTTCTCTTATGAAGTGGAACTAGATATCTATATGTTTCGTCCTGGCATGAAAGGCAGAATTCTTTGCAAGATGGTTGCACTCAAACTGTCACAAAACACAGCATACCTTTGTTGTTTTAATCCAACAGATTGCAAGAATCTCTTCACCCATAACATCTCCTTGCATGCTTCTGTGAGGGCTACATATTCTGATTCAGTTGTAGACAAAGTTACCAATGGTTGTAGATGTGACAACCAACTCACTACTGCACCACCAAAAATAAATGTGTACCCTGTAGTGGAACGTCTCGTATCATGATCAACAACAAAGTTTGCATCGACAAAACTTTCAATGTGCAAATTAGCATCTCCAAAACACAAGCAATGTGTTTTTGTGCCGTTTAAATATTTTAGAATCCATTTAACAGCCAACAGTGATTCCACCCATAGTTGGTCATAAATCTACTAACTACTCCAACGGCATAAGCAACATCAGGACGTGTACAAACCATGGCATACATCAATGACCCAACAACAAAAGTATATGGGAGGTTTTTCACCTTTTCAAAGTCCTCTTTTGACTTTGGACAGTCCTCCTTTGATAAATTAAATTGTGTTGAAAGAGGTGTACTTATAGGTTTTGCATCCTCCATGTTGAAACGTTTTAACACCTTTCCAATATAATCTTCTTGACTCAGCCACAGCTTCTTCCTTTTTCTGTCCCTGTAAATATTCATTCCAAGAATTTTCTTTGCCTACCCCAAATCCTTCATAGCAAATTCTTTGCCCATTTCCAATTTTAGATGTTTTATTTCTGCCATGTCATTTCCAGCAATTAACATATCATCAACATATAATAACAACACTGTAAACTTACCTTAAACATCTCTAGAAAAATACACATAGTGGTCCAGATTGTTTCTCTAATAATTCAGCTTCTTTATGAAGGTATCAAACCTTTTATACCACTGCCTAGGAGCTTGTTTCAGACCATATAAGCTCTTTTTTAGTCTACAACCCAAACCTGAACCTTGTTGTTTTTCATACCCTTCTGGTTGTTTCAAGTATATTTCCTCCTCCAAATCTCCATGGAGGAATGTTGTTTTTATGTCAATTTGTTACAATTCTAAGTCCATGCAAGCCACAAAAGATAGCACTAAATGTATAGAAGAGTGTTTTACCACCGAAGAAAAAATTTCTTGAAAGTCTATGCCTGGTTTCTGTGCATAGCCTTTCAACACTAACCTGGCCTTGAAACATTTTTCCCCACTGCACTCCAAGGGTTTTCTCCCTTTTGGCAACTAAACCAACTCCCACATTTTGTTCTACTAGAGTGATTCCCATTCATCATTCATAGTTGCCTTCCACTTTGTAGCATCCATACACGTCATGGCTTCCTCCATTGTTTCCGATTCACCACTATCACTGTCAAGTACGTAATTCTGTGAGGGAGAGTACCTATCAAGAGGCCTGGCAGCTCTTGTTGACCTTCTAACCCAATGAGACACATCTGTAGCTTGTTGTTCATCATCTTCTTCGTGATTTCCTTGTTGTCCTCCATTTTCTCCTTGCTGTCCTAAGTTCTCAGCTTGCTACCATGTAATTTTTCAGCATGTTGTCCAATGTTTCCAAATCTGGAAAATCCATGAATTTCATCATCTTCAACTTCTTCAGTCACCCTAACAGGAGTTCTCATGCTGCCTGAGCCATTGTTGTCTTTGTCTTTCGTTTGCAGCTCACTAAGCATCACGTTTTCTCCAAATTTAACATCCCTTGATCTCACTACACGTGTCAATTCAAGATCCCAAAGTCTGAATCCTAAATCATCTTCTCCATATCCAACAAATATGCAACGTTTAGCCCTGTCTTACAGCTTAGTTCTATTCTCCTTTGGAATATGCATAAATGCCTTGCATCCAAAAATTCTTAAATAACTGTATAAAATGTCTTTACCTCTCCAAACAACTTCTAAAACAACATTATCAATTGAAGAATGTAGAGACCTGTTCACTAAATATGTTGTAGTCTTAACTGCCTCTCCCCAAAACATTTTAGGTAGAACAGCACCTGAAACCATTGTTTTGGCATGATCCAACAATGTTCTGTTGCATCTTTCAGCAACTCCATTTTCCTGTGGTGTACCAAGAGGGGTACCAATGTGCCTAATTCCTTTGCTGTTGCAGAAATCAGCAAATACTTTGGAAGTGTAATCCCCACCATTATCAGTTTGCAAACATTTTATTTTCAGACCTGTTTCATTTTCTCCTCTTGCAACAAATGTTTTGAAAACTGAAAACACTTCATCTTTTGATTTCAACACATAAACCCAAACCTTCCTTGAAATATCATCTATGAAAGTTACAAAATAAATAGATCCACCAAAAGAAATGGGAGTCATAGGACCACAAACATCAAAATAGACCATTTCTAACTTATTTTTCTTTTTGCTGTCCAAATCCCTACAAAAGTTTACTCTCCTACATTTTCCAACTAAACAATATTTGCAATCATTTTACTGATTTTGAAGTACTTTTAAGCCTGACCAACCAATGTGTCCAAGACGTCTATGCCACACTTCAAAACTTTCTACATCAGAAATTGCTGCAACAGAGTTGCATGAATTTCCCATCAACGTATATAAGCTGCCCTCCTTTCCTTTCAAAATGGTCATGATTCCCTTGGAAATCCTCCAATGTCCACCTCCACTACTGAAATTCAAACCTGAATCATCTGGCTGTGGAACTGAAATCAACTTCTTTGTGACTTCAAGAACATGTCTAACATGGGGTATTGTCACCTTTGGCATCCCTGCTTGTTGCAAACTTATACTTCCAATTCCAAAAACTCTTAAAGTGTTTCCATTAGCAACATATACAAGACTAGATTTAACTTAATGATAAGATGTAAAACAAGACTTATCTGAACAAATGTGAAAGGAAGCACCTGAGTCAATCAACCAAATGTCACTGCTACGTCCATCTGCCACCATTGTACATAATTCTTGAACCAAAAAACTAATGTTTTCGTCAGCTGCATTTACCTCTGATGTTCCTTCTTCTGACTTCTTCTCCTTTCCTTTATCTTTCTGTGCTTTCCATGCAAAGCAATCCTTCAAATGACCTTTCTTCTTACAGAACCAACAATCTTGAGTTTGAATTTTGCCACGTGATACACCTTTGTTCCTACTTCTCCCCCTACTTGGAAAACATCTCCTACTTCTCTCTCTTTCCTCTGCTACATGAACATTTCCAGATCTAGAAAACTCATCTACTCTTCCTTTTGAATCCTGAAGGGTAGACACGACCTATTCAAATGTCATAGATGAAACACTCATAAAAGTAGTAATAGATGTCACAATTGCAGACCATAAATCAGGTAAGGAGTCTAACAAAGCATAGGATTTAACTAAATGTAAAATAACAATTTTATATTCTTCCAACTTATTCAGATTTCCCATGAACTCATCCAAATGATCTTGGAAAGACACATCACATCTCTTCTTGCATCTAAAAACTTTCTAATAAATATGAAAGGTATTCAAACCTGATACTTTATCAAACCTATTCTTCAACATTTGCCACAAATCATGTGGATCCGTATCAGGTTTAATTGATGCCAAGATCCCATTGCTTAGGGTTGGATGAATGAAAGATAATGTCTTAGTCTTAATTTTTTTTCCAATCAGCATTCGACATTCCTGCTGGTTGAGAGGGTTCTAGGGCCTCCTGGCACTCCTTTTGTACCAAAACAACCTTTATCAAAATGCTCCAAACGTTCCAATTCCTTCCTACTAATCTTTCTGTTGTTTGCAGCCTCTCCATCTCTTTAGATCTAGCTCTGATACCAATTGTTATAATTGGAAACGATAGTTTCAATAAAACAATCAGCAAATCAAATCTGAAAAATACAATAGACAAGCTCTAGAGAAATTATTAGAACGCTATAGATCTGAATAAAACGTTAAAGGCAGAAAAAATATCACACTGTAGTAGATCAAATAGACATTGTAAATCACTGAAAAACCACTGCAAACTCTAGCAAACGTTTGCTGTAAAAGCATAATGAAAACACCAAAAGAAAATAGCATAAGAACACAGAGATTTACGTGGTTCGGGCCCTTTTTACCCTACCTCCACAACAATGCTGATCTACCTTCTATTCTGCTCAAATCTTAAGGACACAAGCCATCCTTATAGCTTTCCCAAGCACCCAATCTATTACTCCAATAGATCTCAAATCTCAGACTCCCGTCTCCAAGGTAAAACCTCAATACAATGCTTCCGCATCACAAACACACGCTTAAAGGCTACCCCAAGCCTTCTATTTATAAAGAGACATTACAACCAAATCCCAATCCTAACACATGTGGGATAAAACACATCCCCACATAAACATCACTTTACAAACTGACCCCCTTTTTTTATATCATTATTTAAAATGCAACATCCTTTTAAAAACATAAAAGGAAATACAATAAATAATACTAATGTATTTGTCTTCATTTTGGGGCAAGGATAAGCCCCAAATGGTGCCCTCTCCTCTGTCCTCGTATTTATGAAGATTGGATTGGATCACAAATTGTTTTTTCATTCCTAAGATTTCAGATCATAGATCATGATTTGGAATCGCATGGAATTGTGATATTAGAAACATTTTTAAAATATTGAATTTTTAATCATTTTCAAAGGTATATGTAATTAAGAGGACAAAATTATTATCCATAAAAAATAATATATTCAACTTTAAAATAGAAATTTGTAAACATAATAATATAACACTGCATCAAACAAGAACATCAACATAAATTCATTGTTTATGCTCCCATATACATTACAAAAAGTTTCAAATGTAAGCTACATTGCAGATTGTTTCTTTGTGCTACACTGCAGTATTCAATATTAACCATCAACTAAAACAAATGACCTGAAGAATGTCTGAAATCAAAAAATAAAGTAATTCAAAATGAGTTGAAAAAAGCACTACTGAGCTCTTGAGAAATGGGCTACTAAACTCCCCAAGAATTCATTGTGCTCCAAATGTATTCCCCCTTGCAGAAAATTGTGCATTCAAAGTGCCAAAAACCTTGAAATTCATAAATAATGGTAAATATTAAGAATGTCCTATGCTCATTCTTTCTACCTTTATAGTTGTATTGAGTCTCAAATTTTGTTATTTGAATAGCATTTTTAAGATTCCAAAATCTTCTAGAATTGCTTGGAATTGTTTGGAACCATGATTCTAAACTGGATCACGATCCGAAATTGCAACTCCAAACAGGATCATGAATCAAAACTGATCCGAAATGAAATCCAGAATTGCCTAGATCATGATCTTAATTCAAACACCATTAGTATGACCACCCTCCCATGACCCTACCTTGGTAGCATGAGCTAGCCAACCCCATTTTGTTGGGACACGGCTAGGATGATGATGATCATACAAGAAAAGGAAAGTGCAGATAATTTCATGATTTCTCGCCAATGGGTAAATCATGTCTAGTAACACAAAGTGTTAAACCCCAATAGAGAAGCACATAGTTCAAATGGAGATTAGTGTCATGATCATTTGGTGCATCTAGAAGGCTAGGAATACAATTATTTTAAACAATCTCTCCTTCCTCTTGCAGAGTCTATGGCTGTGCAGGTATTGTGGGCCTTGGTGACCAGTGCTGGCATGATCGAAGCAGAGTGTTTAGGGGTAATAATATTTCTGTTCGAAAGCCAACATTGCCCATCTCCTACAAATATAGACAAGGTGGAAAGCCATCAGCCTTGATAGTAGGAGTCTTCAAGATGTCGACTTTCTGCAACAAATTATGACTAAAACATCCAGCAGGCAGGTGCCCAGGTCCAAAACCATAACCAATGTCACGAATGGCTGTTGAACATGTTGAAGAATTCTGTGTCCAATTCAAAAACATATTGAAGATAAGAAAAGTACACTTCACATTTATGATAAACCGATTAATCTTCCCAATTTTTTCATGCAATGTCTTAAGAAAAGAAACACTTTGTAGCACTCGAATGTCATTCTCCCTTGAGGAACACGACTAAGGCCATTCCTTCAAATAATCATAACTTGCTAGTCTGCTTTCCCAGGCACCATAAGAAGGTGAGTGTTGTATCCTCCTGGAATCTCAGGGAGAAGGGAACAAAAGGGGCCGGGAAGAAGCCTACACTAAATTGCGGGAAGATAGCTGCATCAAGAAGACAGAAACCCCTCTTTCTGAGAAGAGGATTGGCAGCCTGGCTAAAGGACACGATGAATAGGATGATGCCCAAAAAGGGAAGATAGCAAATATGTATAGAACAGCTCCTTGAAGAACAAAACAGAAGGTGATGGTAGCAAGAACGATGCTAATGAAGACACACTGGCACAAAAAGAAGAGGATGGAGAGCTTTTCTCCTCCAAGAAGGAACAAGGGCAGGAGATGCTTACACTGAAAATGTTGCCAAAGCGGGAGGCCAAGCAGCAGCTGGAAGAGGAGAGTTAAGAAGTAGAGTTGCATAAGAATGGAAAGGAGCAATATCATGATATCAGGCATATGGCCTTTTAAGAGCTTGGCCTCACCAAAAGGGCCACGTAAAGGATATTGTTCATGAACATCACAAACTCTCCATGACCCTTCATCTAAATTACATGCATACATACATATATCTGAGGAGAGCCAATCCATTTAGTTTACTGACTAAAATTTGCAGGTTCGTGCAGAGGGAAGAGGGCAATGGGATCATTGTTCAGCTGCATGATAGGTATTTTGCAATGTGCAGCCATTGTCACCTTTGAATGCTAGTTGTTTGTTCCAATTTTGAGTTCCCTCGCTAGCTGGTCATCTAGTTTGAGGCTTTATTTCCTGTGGTGGTTAGTTTTCTGTACATCCTCTGCAAGCAGGGGGACAGGAGGGAATGGGGAGAAGGGGGATAGGTCCTCGAGTCTGCTCCAATCTATGGATGGGAGGATTTGCTAATACTAATTTAGGCAGGTTTGTCTCTAACAGGGGCCTCTTTAAAAAACATAGATTCCTGGGCATACTTCTTTAACAAGCTAGAGGGTTTCCTCACATTTGTTTGGGTGGAGTCGCCAGTTTTTTATATTAGCCATTTGCATATATAATAAATTTCTGACCTTTCTCTTAAAAATAAAATAAAATCTACGATGCACAAATGTATAAATCTTCTCGTCCATCTCATTTCTCACCACTGAAGATTAATCGAAAGAAGGTTGAAACTAGTATAGTTTCATGTTTTAATAAACAAAGAACTTCATAAAGCATTTACTTAGATTGTTTAAAAACAAATCATCCCGCATTTCAACATCAAGTAAGCACTTACTAAAGCCAAAATATAGAACATCATATATAGTATTTTAAAATATCGCACAACATTTAACAATTGTAAGTCTACCGAGCAAAAGAAACTAACATCAACATGAAGACTGAGCTTCTCAAGCTGGTCGCTATATTGTGGCAAAGCTTGAACCATCTTCTGCATATCCCTAGTTGACAATTCATCTCCATCTCTATATGTACAGACCAATAAATGATGTTAATGCTAAAACAAAAAATTGCTAACATAAGAGTATTTAGAGATAAATTGTAATGTAAAGTCAATGTATAGCTGATCTCATATTGAGCCCATTATCTAACAATTTAAATTGAGATATAACATTGTTCTTCAACCATAAAAAAATCTTTTCACACACATTCCATATGCAATACCTAAAAATGCAGCACCATAAGAATCAAACATAAAAATAGGTTATGCTAGCCGCAAACTTTTATCATCCTTAAAGCCATGGAGTACAATTTGGACTGGCGGGCCCATAAATCAGGGTGCTGACTTTTCTACCCCTCCCGACCTCCCCCGTCGCCCAGAAAAGAAAAGGAGAAGAAAAAAAATGTTTTCAACAAATATAAAAATATAATTTCATTAATTATAAAATATTAGTTTGGAATGCATCCAGTAATTCTTTAGAAACTTAGACATCAGACAACAAACATACTCAAGAATTCATTACACAAACACCTAATCTAAGAATAACAATGATAACAATCCTAAAAAAATTTCACCCTTTACAGCTCTTAAGTATAAGCTTTGCTGTGCATTTATGATCCATGTGTTTACATACCCGATGTTTCACATCCTTGGATGAACAAAGTTTAGTTATCCTCATATAATGAAGTTATCATTTTCTCTTATAATATAACTGAAACTAAAATTTATGCAGAATAATTATACATATACACAATTAAAACTTATTATCAATTTCAATCATAAAATTCAGTCAACCTTAACTCTCATCAATTTAGTATGCCCCAAAGAACAACAGGAATTTGGAAGCTTTCATAGAGACTGTTAGCAATGATTTCTCATTCCCCCAAGAGACAATGCAATAGAACTCTTTCTGTATATACCCATCAACCCATTTAAATTATTTATCACCAAAAATTCATTTATGTTCTATCAATCTGTATTTTCAAATAATGAAACTGTAACCTCTAAGAAATTTAAATTTGTCCAAGATTTCTGTCTTTCAATGTTTTCACGAAATATTCTTCTTGTCATCCATATGCTTCCAAAACTACGTAATATCTTTCCTTTAACCATTGAAGGAATGGAAGTTCTCTCAATTTTGAAATGCTGCTCATCATTCCTCATTCCTAAGGCCACAATTTTGCTCTTCAAGGGCTGTTTAAAGCACTTCCATTGACAACTCAACTTTTTGTGAAGTTCGAGTATTCTAAACATATGCAATATATTCAATTCTAAAGGTTACATATGTTTTTCTAAAAAAAATATTTTATATCAGTACTTAAATTAAATTCATTGATTCTTTTGAACAAGTAACAAGATCTTTATTAATTATAAAACTCTTCAGTACACAAAGAATGTCATCATCCATTACAAAATAATCCAGTCTCTTGAAAACAATTGCTGGTGTAGATAGCAATATATATTTAAAAAGAAAATTGTTTGTTGATTTTAAGATGCTTCAAAATCAGATGATTTTAATATATATTAAATTATTTGATGATACTGATGACACCTTAACTAAACTCTAATGGTTTTTAACAATATGCATCCTATTCCAAAAGGTTCACAGAAAATTGAAAGGATGCATTGGCTCACTTCTTAGTTCTTCCTTTAGCAAAAATAATTTGAACATGGATATGGAACTTTTTCTATCGGCTGCAGAAATTTATGATTAAGAATTTACACTAATCAACAAATATGGCACAAACCTTAAACCAAGGCGTATTTGAGCAGCTTTGTTCTTTGATCCAAACTGAGACATTTTATCATGTAACCTCATACTTGCCTGCCAGAGTGATAATCACTTAAGGCAACAATTCATATCATGTTAAGAATTACAAGAGACGGGGAAAAGATATTCTTTAAAAACATAGGAAACCTCACATCTGCAAAGTGCAAATCACGCAGTTCACACCAAATCGGATCATGTTCTTCCAAAAGAACTTCCTTCTTTTCTTTTCTTTCATTATGTGTAGTGATCTGTACAAATACTAATCGTTAAATTACAAAGAATAAAAACATTAACAATTTGAAAAGTAACAAATAAGGTCAAGACTCGTAGAGCTTATTTGCTATGGATGGGCAAAAATCAGTATTTGACAGAAAAACAAATATTCTAATTGCCAAAATTACCCTAATTGGACCTAAAAACAGAAAATCAGGGTTAAACTATTGTATTTAAAATATAAATTGATATTAATCAAATCTTTAAATAACAATATATATTTCTCTTTCAAGAGATTGATCTACCCCAAGAAAAAAAAGAGCAGACAAATGTCCTGTTACTTAGTCATCCTTGACAACCCCATCTCTTACATACACATGCATAGGAAACAGAACAGCAACAAGCTGAAAAAACAGGATAAACACGTGCCATATTGCATCATAATCATTGCCGGGTTAGTATGTAGGGTAAGTTTCAGATAGGACTTTGGTTATATTAGCCAATGCCTTCTTGGTGTTATTTTTTTTGTTTCTGGGATTAATTGTATTCTACACAGGTTCAATGAACCTTTTCGAAATAGATCATTTTATACCAGAAAAATTGCAGGCATCTTCGATTAGCGGGTCGCCAGGAACCAAAGAGTTTAGATCTTAGTACGAGGGGCCTTACTGCATTGGATGGATGCCTACTCTGCAACCAATATGTAAACCAAGCAAGTTGAACATAGAAATACATGAAACAAGCAAGAACCCGGCTCTGCCCAAAGCAGGAAACCTAGACCTCCTAGTAGATATTCTAAATGATTGGTGAGCCAAGCTGCAGCTCTATGGGATGGAGGGCAAAGCAAGAATGACCGAAGTGAGTTACCCCAACAGGCTGGGATTAGTATGGTCACAGCCTACTGTTGTGCAATACCAATGGTCACTCAAACGGGCTAGAATTAGTATGGTCGCAGCTCACTATTGTGCAATACCAATGGTCACTCAAGAGGCTTCTCTATTTGTAGAGAGAGATAGATGAAGCTTTTTGGTCTAGTCCTTCAGCCTTGCTTGGCCTACTCACTCCACGAGGCTGCTTTGTGAACAGCTTCGTGACCCGTTGTGGTGCTTCCTTGCTCTTGTCTACCTGCCCCAATAGAATCTAATATAATATAATAACATATAAGAATAGAATAGAATAGGTGTTATTCCTCGAGATGAGATAGATTAGTAAAGAAGATGCAAAATCAACAATTTTTCAAGAATCAGTTGGTTTTCTGCCTAGAAGATTAACTATGAAAGCCATTTTCTTATTAAGACAGTCTGACAGAGAAATTTAGGTATAAAAAGATGAATCTGTATATGATTTTCACTGATTTGAAGAAAGCTTATGACAGAGTTTCTCGGAAGATTGTTTGGTAGGAATTAAACAAAGGAAATTCCTATAGGATACAGAAAGGCTATTCAAGATATGTATACTAAAACCACATCTAAATTTTGCATTGCTTGTGGATAGACCATGGCCTTTCCTGTGAATGTAGGGCAACACCAAGGACCTGCTCTAAGCCCTTATTTGTATGTCATTATTATGGATGAAATAGCTAAAAAAGTTCAAGATGATATTCTTTGGTATATGCATGTTGCAAATGATATTATATCTGGATAAATTTACGAAACCCTAGCTACAAAAATGGAGACTTACATTAGCATCCCAGAATCAAAGGGGTTGAAGATTAGTAAAACAGAATACATGGAATAGATTTTTAGCAGAATAACAAGTAATGAAGATATAAAGATTAGAATTCAAAACCAAGAAATAACTCAATGTAAGCAATTCAGATATGTGTGGTCACTTGGGCAAATGGACAACGAGGATAACAATGATGTAACAATCACAATTGAAGTAGGATGGATGATATGGCAAAAAGCTAGTGGTATGCTTTGAGATAAAAAAATCCCTCAAAGGTTTAAATTTGAAAGAAAAGTTTTATAGCACTACTATCAAATGGTGTAGAATATTTGCATATCAAAAAGCATCAGGTTCAACGTGGACATGTGACAGATGCAAATGCTAAGGCAAATATTAGGCATCTATAAGAAAGATCAAATCAACAACTCTTATTAGGGGAAGCTTGGGGGTTTACTCTTAGATGATTTGGTCATGTGCATTTTTTAGAAGATGCATGTTGCATGTCAGACCTCTAGTTCTTAGAGGTCATTTTATTAAAGTTGAGGAGAAACAACAAAGAGGTAGACCTACACATGCTTGGTTTGCAAGCATAAAGAAAGATATCCAAGATTTAAGTGTTCATGTTTATTTCCCTCTTGCTAGAAGTGAATGGTAGAAAAGAATTCATATAGCCATCCTCATGTAGTTGAGATAAAGCTAGCAGGATGATGATAATATGTTTACCTCTGTCAATGAAGCATATCTCACTTGGTTAGAGCATGTGGCTTGTGATTATGTAAGTCCTAGGTTTAATCCCAATGGGTATACTGAAACACCATTGATATAACAATCCACTTTTGTAAAAAAGAAGAAAAAGAAGAAGTATTCCTTTTACAGCAATTCTGATCTCTTTCAACTACTTCATCCTTCACTTGATCACTTGGAAATAGGTACTTTTCCTTCCTTGGCATCGCTTATTTTCTTCATTCATTCTCTAATGATTTCATTCTTAGTATCTATGTTGGCATAAGAGACTCTTCAATCATCACAATCATTCATCTGATAAAATTTTTCTTATTTAAAATTAAAAAAAAAAACTTTATTCTGTGAATATTTAATCCTACTTGATAATCAAGAACCTCCTCCTTTATCTGTTAATTGTTCCTTTTCATTATTATAGATGAATGTTCACCATCTCCATCATCATAAACTAATCACAGACAAATCATCCGTTTATCCATTGTTATATCCATCATTACAAAATAAAAACATTGTATCCATTTGAATTATATTCACAGAGAATGAATTGGCAATACTAACACTTCTTTTCAATGCATAATGAAAAATTCAAAAACTAAGAAGTTGAAAAAAATTACTAGATGGGCCAACTTCCAAAAGCATCATTCACTCTCATGAAAATGTAATTTCACTCCTTATCCTCAAGTTTTCCACAAGTACAGTTCTCCTCCTTACTTCTCATTGGCAAGATTTTTCAACTTGTATACCATCTCAAAATATTAAAAAGTCCTAAGTAATAAAAGGATCATCACCCAGAGCCACAATGATCACCCTGCTAAGCAAGGTCCCAAGAGGGTTGGTAGATGAGCAAAAGCCTAACCTCTTCAAGTGGTTGTGCCCAAGCTTGAACCCAAGTCTTCAACTTTACCAACAAGTACCTTACCATCCCTCCAAATGACGATCCCTTTACATTGTAAAATTTGGTACAGACATATTCCAACTGGATAAATACTTTCTCATACTTCTCTTCAGAGACATGTACATAAACTTCTATATAGCCCAACTTGCAAAAGCCTTCACTTTCATGAAAATGTAAATTCACTCTTTATCCTCAAATTAGTTAGAAGAATGGCAGCATAGATGGTTCAGACATATGCAAGGAAGATTAGACAATAAGCCTATAAAGAAAGGTTGCTACATCACTATTCCAAGAAAGCCACCAACATGAAGACCAAAGAAGACATAGAAAAAAACAATCAAAGATAATTGGAAGAAGCTACAAATAAACAATGCCAATCCCAAGCCCAGATACGAAAGGAGGATTAGAGTCAAGTTAGCAACCAACTATAAGACCCAGCCAAATCTCACGGATGAGTTCTTTTTCAGATTTTGCACATGCTAGGGCATTCCCCAAAAGTGGTGTGCAACAATCACAAAACCTAACTGCTGTGGAAAATGGGCAAGGGCTTGCTAAGGTATCCTCCAAAAACAATGCACAACATCATCATCCAAATGTTGTAAAACCTAGACAAGGGTTCCCAAATCAAGGACATGTGTGGGTAAAGATTATTTGAAGAAACTACAAATAAATAAAGATCTAGCTCTTCATAAAGGCGAATGGTGAAAAAGAACTCATGTAGCCAACCACATTTTGTTGGCACAAGGCTAGGATAATGATGATGATGATGAAGAAAAAACCTCATGTAGCCAACCCCACTTTCACTAAGATAATGATTGAAGAGCTAGTTCTCCCATGAGTATAGTTCTCTTGCTTACTTCCTATTGAAAGGAATTTTCAACTTTTATACTTTTTCAAAATCTTAAAAACTCCTATATAAGTAATTA
This sequence comes from Gnetum montanum, assembly GCA_015680685.1. Taxonomy (NCBI): domain Eukaryota; kingdom Viridiplantae; phylum Streptophyta; class Gnetopsida; order Gnetales; family Gnetaceae; genus Gnetum; species Gnetum montanum. Next base: position 34,148 of record MNCI01018859.1, on the reverse strand, counting down.
TTTTTTTGAATCCATTTACCTTATCAAATTTGGTAAAGACATACTCCAACTTGATAAACCCTTCCTCGTACTTCTCTTCAAGGACATGTACGTAATCTTAGCTGTTATAAAATTCTACTTTTCTCCTTATCCTAAAGTCTTCCATGAGTATATTTCTGCCCCTCCCTTCCTCGTGGAAAACTATTTCAACTTGCATATTATCTTGAAACCTTAGAAAATCTTAACTAACAGCTTTGTAAATCCATTTATCTTGCGAAATCTGGTAAAAACATTCTCCAACTTGAGAAATCCTTCCTTATACTTCTCTTCAAGGACATGTACATAAACTTCTATATGGCCAAACTTCCAAAAGCCTCCGTAGTGCTTATGCAAGTAGAAGAAATTTTCAACTTACATACTATCTCAAAAACTTGAAAAGTCCTAAGTAATGATTTTGTGAAATCATCTGCCATGTGAAATTGAGTAAAGACATACTCCAATTTGATAAATCGTTCCTCATACTTCTCTCCAAGGACATGTACATCAACTTCTGTATGGCCCAACTTCCAAAACCCTCCTTCACTATCATGCAATTGTACTTTCAGTCTTTATCCTCAGGTCTTCCATAAGTATAGTTCACCTCCTCACTTCCTATTGGAAGGACTTCTTTAAACTTGTAAAAAGTCCTATATGAGTAATGGTTTTTCATATCCATTTGACTTCTCAAATTTGGTAAAGCCATACTCCAATTTGATAAATCCTTCCTCATATTTCTCTTGAAGGGCATGTACATCTACATCTATAGGTTTACTTCCTTCCTCTCAAATTGGATTTTGTGCGACTCTTATAGCATTTTGGTTGTTACAATACATAGTAATTATCTTGCCAATTTCATCTCAATATCTAGCAATAACAAATCTATACAAAAGAGATCCTTGAAAGCTTCTTTCAATTCTCTATATTTTACTTCCATTAACAATATAAACAGTTGCTTTTGTTTTGTATTATTCAAATTAATTGTTAAGCTTTCTAGTTGAATGATGAAACTAGTTTGAAAAAGCCTTTTTATAGATCACCAATTCAATCCAAATCTGGATACGCTATTAACACAAATGGATGTGTATGCATAAAATGTAACCCAAAGTTCAAATTTCAAAGGTCGTTTGATATATTTTAAAATATTAATTGTTGTCTCCATATAGATCAGGTCATGCATTTTTACTACAAGGAGATCAACTGAAAATTGGATATCTAATCTTGTATTTGTAAGATGCACCACACCTCCTATAACTATTGATGCACCAAATGTATGCAAATTACTGATATTGCTATCTAGTCTGGAAACCACATCATATACTCTTTTTATATCATATTTCTTTTGTATCACTTCCTTCAAATGAGATTTTTGTAATGCCTCTTCTGCTTTCTCAGACACTTACCTATCCGATATATTGGGTGCAGACATAGCTTTCTTGTTTTGTCTGCTTCTCATGCTTAGTCAACCTTGCCTCAAAAATATCAATACGAGGGATTCTTCCTCATATTTCTACAATCTTCTACCACCACTTTGGTTGATGCTTTGTTGAAATTTCCTTGGGCACTTGCTTCTCTCCTCCCAATTGTGTTATTGAATAATCCTCGGTTTCTGTGTTTGCCCATGTTGGTATTTAAAAAAATATCCAGTTCACCCAAAAAGTCATTATCAAAATTATTCTATACTCTTGATGATGGTGGCAAAAAACAGAATAGTGGAGCATATGGCCAGAAAGACAACAATGTGCAACATAAAACACAAAGATCAAACAAATGAAAAATCTTAAAGATAATCATCGAAATGCAAAATTACAATCATAGCCAGAACAGCAGCTGATACTAAATGGCAAATAAGAAATACAGGATTTACAAGGTAAATCCTTTAAGAACAGATGTTGTATGGGTTTGGTTTTATGGAAAAACCAATCTCACTCGTGTGCCTAATGCACACACTTAACAAAACTGTATCTCTTTTCTTTTGGGTCCAACATTGGTAGACCCCTTCTACCTTTCAAGGCAATTGTTGCATCTATTTAACATTAAGGTGTCCAAACCTGGCATTTAAAAGCACATCTAGGTTCTAGTTATGAGAAAACTAGAAAACGGCCTCCATTAATGGGCCCAACCAGAACAGTACATTTCCTTCCTTTCTCTCAACCACCAACGCTTTATCTTTTCTTTTCTTTTTTCAAATTTTGCACGGTACTTTGTAATTTCCACCTTCATGAAATAAACCTATTTTCCTTATTAAATGTAGCAGAGATGGAACACTACATCCTTTAATCCTGGGGTATAATAGACATCTTTAATCTTAACCGGAATGTTGTGGACTTTGAGGTCTACTTCGCCTATCCCTTTACAACTGTACATGTTTCCGATTTTAGTGGCTCCTCAACAATTAGATGAACTTGTAGACCTGAAAATTTCTCCACTTCCTGTCATATGCCTTCAACATCCAAATCAATGAACCAATTTGTATGTACCATCTTTTAAATTGAATCCCTTATATCTGATGATACATCACTATTGATAATGACATATTCATCATCTATCTTATTTATTTGATCATTAGCAGAATATTTATAATTGTTCTTTGACCACTGCTTTCCACCTCTTATTCTTTTTCTTTTGCATGATCCTCTTTTGCACATCTGAAGTCCTAGGTTTCTTCACATTAAACCAGAAATCTTGATGTCTATAGCCCTTCTTTCCACATAGGAAGCATATTCTTTTATTTTTGGTGTATCATTCTTGTTTTTAAAACTGTCTTTTATCATCCTTAGGATATATCTTTGTATCTTGAGCACTTGTTATCTATTTAGAGGATTTTTCTGCTATTTCCAACTTTATCATTTGAAATTGTAGTTTCACAATCAAATTCGGATATGTAAGATGTGCAGTTGTAACTTCTAAAGCTTTAACCACCATGGCATATTTCTTCCAACGGGCATCTACAATTGTCTATATGACATCTTCTCCTCTTACAGTTGTATCTCCCGGTTTCATCTTTACAATTGTCTATATCACATCTTCTCCTCTTACAGTTGTATCTCCTGGTTTCATCTTTAGATTCTAATGATTGTTTTGAAGATACTTCTTCCTAGCATTATATCTAAATCTAAACATCATTTCCAATGTACATCATATAACATGTGCATCTTTTATTTCATGTACCATCTTTCAATACTTTTTTAGTTATATTTGATTTAATAAGTACTGCAACAAGTTGATTTGCCTTCTGATCATACCTAGTTGGAACTTTCTTAGTGTCCAACACTACATCCCACACAAATCATTAACCTCTTATATGGTTTACATCATGTTTTCCCAGATTCAGTGATTAGCTCTAGTAAGAAGTCAATCATCCGGTAGGCATATTCGTTCTACAATATTCTTGTTTGTTTTTGTCTTTCAATCTAAACTACTTCCTTTCCTTTTGAAGAAGCTCTATCTTATCATCCCTGAGGACTCTTCCTGCTTTTCATTCCCCCATTATCTAAATTGCCTGAGCCTTGCTGTAATACCACATCAAGATTACACTACCTGAATCTTAAATAGCAAAGCAAGGTTAAATATGGTATTTAAAAGATAAATTGATAGCAAGCAAAACTTTAACTAACAGTATATATTTATCCGTAACTAACAAATGAAAATTCTTTTTACAATAATTATAATCTCTTTCAATTGCTTCATCTGTTGCTTGCACTTGTTCACTCAAAATATCCTCCACTGATCTTCCGAGATTGCAATTCCTGCACTAGGCAGTTTTTCTTCCTTGTCTTCACTTCTTTCTTCATTGAATCTCTGGAGATTACATTTCTACTGTCTCTGTTGACATAGGAGACAGTTCAATCACCATGATCCTTCATTGAATACATTGTGATATTTATGAAAAGTTTCATTTTCTGAATATTTAATTCTAGTCCCCCTGCAATCCGTTGGGTCAGAAGCCGGGATGGGCAGCAGTGGAGCTGCCTCCTCTGGGGGATTGGATTACTTTCGGACGGGGCTCTTCACATCCAGAGCTTCAGGATGTGGTAGGGCCAATGCATGGGAAGGCTAGGCCAGCTCCAGGGCTGGTGGTGGATCATTCAACAGGGAATAAGGTTGAAGGTTGGATGCTGTGGTGGTGCGAAAGAGGCTGATGCAGTTTGACATTGATTTGGGAGTGCAGAGGACTCTCAAGGACGTGTATCACAGACACACGTTTGTTTCCCCATGAAGATTCTATCCTAGAATTGTAGGGGACAGGGTACCCCGTACAAGCAAAATACGTTGAAAATGATAGTTCAAAATGAGGGATGTGCTTGCAGGAGATAAAGCTGCAGGAGGCTGAGTTGAGGCTGCTGCAGTGGAAGGACTGGAACTTGCAGACAGTCCCATGCAAGGGCCGTGTAGGAGGGTTAGCAATCTTCTCACAGTTACAGATTGAGCTAGTGGATGTTTCTGGTGGAGCCAGATGATTCACGTGGTCCAAGGGAACGTTTGGTTGAGCAATGTATATAGGGCACAAAACTAGGAGACATGATTACAAGAACTGAGAAGGGTGGCCCAAGTGGTCCCTTTTAAAGACAGATGGATACTACTCGGGGATTTTAATCAAAGATTGTATCCATGTGAGAAAACAGGAGGAGACGGTGTTGATCCACTTGGAGGATCGCAGTGTGCGGATTTCATTAGGGACCACAATTTGGTGGACATGGACATTGAGGGCTGTCAGTTTACTTGGAGCAATCAAAGACGGGGCGTGGATCGGGTGTAGTCGAGGATCAATAGAGTGTGGGTGAGTATGAGGCTTTTGCTGATTTTCGATTTCCAGGTTACAAGAAAAGAGAGGCAAGCATCCGACTACAGATTGATTATGTGTCAGCTTAGCACTAGTCAAGGGCAAGCTTCAAGATAGTTCCGTTTTGAGCGCACATGGAGGGAAAGCCATGGTTGCAGCTGCTGGTAAAGAGGATCCAGCAAGAGTATTCTGAGGCCCACAAGTAAGGAGATTTCCTGAAAAAAGGGGTGACACTATTGAAGCAACAAATACGGGCCCAAACATCGAAAGAGAAGTATGGCTTCATGGCATGATGAGGAACGAGAGTTTCAGGCTCTTCAAGAAAATGGGGTAGACCTGCACGATGAGGAACAGGAACTATTGGCAGAACTGCAGGAGTTGGACAAAGAGGAAGAAGGCTATTGGTGGCAGCAGGCTCACGTATCATGGTTACGCAAGGGGGATCGAAATACACGTCTCTTTTTTGCCACAGCCAAAAGTAGGGGGGCGACAAAGAAAAAATCGCTACATATGTTTGCAGAGGAGGAGAAGATGGGATCAGATGGCAGGTTGCAGGTAGTGGAGGCTGTACAGGAATACTAGGAGAATATATGATGGGGAAGGGTAAGAGAAAAGATCTCCATTCCAATGTGGTAGGTCTTGACGAATGCGGAGAATGAGAGTGTGATGCAACCTTTTTCTAGGATGGAGCTAGATGCGGCCATGATGTCGATGCCAACCAATAAGGCACCGAGGCCTAAGAGGTGGCCAATTGAATTTTTTCGGAAGTTTAATGATATTATGGAAACTAATTTGCTAGATGCCTTCAACATGTTGTACTGGCAACAAGTACGCAACGAGTTCAATTGCTTGCAGATTATTTTATTGCCAAAAGTGTCGAACCCTTCTTTGCCAATGCACCTCAAACCCATCGATGTTTGTAATACATTATTAAGGTTGTTTTCCAAGATGATTGTTCACCGTCTAGCGCAGCTAATGCAAAAACTAGTGGGAGAACAGCAAGCAGGGTTTGTGAAAGGTTGTTTCCTACAGGACCAGGTCCTCCTGTTACAGGAGATTCTACATTCTCTGAGAAGGTCAAGTTTCCCAAGGATGTGTGTTAAGCTGGACATAACCAAAGCATATGACACTGTGAGCTGGGGAGCACTGCGCGAAATTATGCTCCAAAAAGGTTTTAACCCTGCGTTTGTAAAACTGTGTATTCAGCTACAAAGTTCAAGTAAGATACTCGTTTGACGTGGATGGGAGGTTGTGGGGTTTCAAGGCACCGGAACGAGGGCTCAAACAGGGTGACCCACTGTCCCCTTTACTATTCCTATTGGTGATGGATATGTTGCAGGAATATTGTGCAGCTGAAGGGGTGCAAGGGCTGAACATTGCCTACATTCACTATCTTGTTGCCCATTATGCAGACAATACAATCATCTTTTCAAGGGAAACTATTCCTCAAACTGAGGCCCTCAAGAGGGCCCTAGAAAGAATGGAGAGGGAACTAGGCCTGGAAATCAACAAAGGGAAATCAACCATTCATCTAATTAATACCGCAGCACAAATGGGGGGAAAGATTATACAGATTCTAAGGATTTTGCCAGGAAGGCTGCAAGATGTGTATTTAGGGATGCCAGTCTTTCATTGGCAACTGAAGAGAATGTGGACAAGGCTGATCGAGCGAGTGCAAGCTAAGACGACTCATTGGACTAATAGATTTCTGACAAGAAAAGGGAAGATGTTACTGGCTTCAACAATCCGCGACATCCATGGTTGTCCTACCGGTAGGGGTGGTTCAAAAGATTGACCAGATTATACGATAGTTTGTCTGGTCGGGGGGCAAAGGCAGGATGAAGCTCCACTTGGTGCATTGGGAGTTGACGAAGAGGTCACAAACAACGGGGCAAACTGGGATCCTATCCTTCAAGGATGAAGTAAAGTTGGGACTACAATGCCTCATCAATTGAATGTTGGAACAAGAGGAGGGACAGGCTCCGTGGGTCAAGATGTTGCAACAGAAGTATTGCAGGTGGGAGGCAGGAGTGAGGAGCTCATATTTATGCAGGAATATGTGCCAACATGCTATGGAGATGGAGGCTAAGGCAATGTTGGGGGAACAACCGTCAAAGGTGATCAAGGCTATGTATCCGCCAAAGGCAAGGTGGAATGACATTTAGCAAGGGAGGCTACCCAAGAAAATTAAGGTTTTTGGGTAGCTCATCATGCACAAGGCATTGTTGATGCGGGATTTATTGAGAGGGAGGGGGCTGAACATTAATCACATATGTCCTCTTTGTTCTGCAGCCATGGAGACAACTAAGCATTTTATATATGAGTGTCGGTATATGCAAGCAATGTGGAGGGAGGCTGAGATAGGGCCACCAATAAGAATCAATGGGGATTCTAAGGCGTTGGTTGTGCTATCAGCAGGCTGGAAGAGTCGAAACTATTTGCTGATCCATGAACAGAGATTGTCGGTGCCATGTCTGGTGGCTAGAACAGGGCTACATCTGTAGACTGAAGTGGCGGATCATATTGGGCTACGACTAATTTTCAAGCCTGCTATTGCCAAGTTTGCTGAAAATGCTGAGCTTTGGGAAATGCTTCAAAAGGTGGGATGGATTGAAATGCTTGAGTGGATTGAGGGAGAGACAATGCTGCCTACAGAGGGGTTCTATGATAATTGGATCAGAGATGAAATGCGCTTCAAAGGCCGCCAAATTAGGGTCACGGAGACTACATTGGCGAAAGTGTTGGGGATGCCGCTAGAGGGGGAGGTCATTACGCCGATGCTCAATAATCAAGCATGCGCAGCCGAATTTTTCCAAGGAGCAGTGCCAATGATGACTAGCAGACACATCCATAAGGCAGTGTTGACGACGGTCTAGCAAAGCATGGCAAGTTTGGTGGATCGTTTCTTTGTGCAATCGGGCTATGCTCACAGACTATTGGGTATGCATTTTGCCTTTTTGCAAAGCCTGTGGCATGGAATTCGGGTTAATATACTGCAGTTCTTTATGGACTCTCTACAATAGAGGCAGCCTGGACGTCACTCAAGGGTGATACTGGCACTATGGAGGTCAGGATTGACAGAGATACCTAGGCAATTATAGTAGGCGTCGAGATTTGTGTATCAGCAGAGAAGACAGAGCATGATGCAAGAACATATGTTGCTCAAGGAGGCGCAAAGGGATACAGGGAGTGAAGGGGCGACATATTGGGGGGCTAGATCGAATGAGCAAATGCGGACTTCTTGAGAGGCTGAGCGTAGAGGGATGGCGTAGGAAGAGGGGTTTCAAACATGGATGGAAGCGGCTTGCCGACTTGCTGCAGATCAAGTAAGGGCCAAGGAGAGAGCGAAAGGGAAGGATCGGTGGCAGAAGATGCACGCCAAGATTCAGAGGGAGGCGGATGCTCACTAGATTCACAACTTGCAATGGATGGAGGATTTGCTAGGGAGACATTGTGAGGAACTACAACAATTGATGGACTTCAACTGTCAAATTCAGGAGTGTCACGCTGCACAAAGAGGCTAGCTCCCAGACGCAGGCACCACCAATGGATCGGGAAGGGGCAAATGACACAAGTTGTACTGCAGTGAGTGTGCTAAAGGAATAGTTTGTTTTTGCCTAGGGTCAGGTATTGTGCTGGGTGTTTTCAGGGAACGCATTGGTTTCTTTTGGTCCAATGTGTTTTGGACTTCCTCGTTGTTAATGTGTGGTCTTGGGGGTTTGGGGGGTTATGGATGGGCATGGTGTTTGACACGCCATGTGTTCGATGGGTCAGCAGTTTTGCCAGGGCTGGACACGGTGTACATATGCAATTTTTTTTTTGATTAATTTATCTCGATTTTTCCTCCCAAAAAAATAAAAACTCTAACATATACTTAAAAAACACTTTTATCCGTTACATCTTCGTTTCTGTTATTACGAACAAATGTTCACCTCCTCTGCCATTGCAGACTGATTACAGATGAAGTATCCAATTATCCGTTATTATATCATTACGCATAAAACAATCATATTCTTTCGTACAGCATTCATGAAGGATCAATTGACATAATAACACTAATTAAGAACCTTCTTCATATATATGAGGTAAAAAGTTACATAAAATTACAAATCAATCTAAAGCCAGTGCACTATCACTGATCCTTTAGCAACAAGAACAAGTGATAAATAACTGTATTATTATGTTTGTAAATTTACAATCGGTTTGTAAATGTGTGATTTAATGCATGTAATGAAAGTAGTGGATAAAAAATAAAATGCATTAAGCAACATATATAACATCAGTAAAATGTCTAATGAACGAGTACCTCGTAGACATATTTGTTTCCATCCATGTTCAGCAAATCATGACACATTGCATCATATGTCCATTCGTGTATAACAGGAGCAATCTGTAACATCAGTTTTCCACATTATGTAAGATGAAAGCTGGACAAGCTCCAATCATGAATTGTTAATTTCAAATGCCTATACAAGTCAATAAAGAATACGAACATGATCAATGGATCTGTCTACAATAAGCAGATCACTGGTTTCTGACTGTGGAAAATTTGCAACTGTTGATTTATACTTCATAAGATGGTTCCAAAGAGCTGCAGCAAGCTTTGTTGGTACCAAATCACGAACAGTGATGTCTGCAGACGTATCTGTGGCTGATCTTGCAGCACGGTATCTGACAACTGGAAACTCCTGACCATTTACGACATAAGCTTAATAAACTAACTAATAAAAATAAAAATAAAACAAACAAATCAGTATTTATTCTAAGCTATAAGGTTTATTTTATAAGTGATATTGTCTATCTAAAAATTTTTGTGAACATATGCACGGGTTAATACGATGCGATTTTGTTATCATTTTGATAACTGTACAAAGAACTGCTACTGGGCCTACATAAACATGAATCATTGTACTATGTATGGCTTCTCTCTCTCTCTGTCTGAAGGAGGACTGCATGGGAAGTAGAACGCCACTAACATCTCTCTCTTGAAGACGTGCAGCATGCTAGTGGCATCTCCCCAAAAGAAGTACAACGGATCCACAAATTCAAATTCTACTCAATGTCATGCTTAACACATTGAATCAATGCTGATTCTTCGAACAAAGATAAAACTAAACATCTGTGCACAACAACTATAGAATTGCATTTTGAACATGATTTACTAGATATAGCGTTAAGCTTAGTTAGACATTTCCTTTTTTACACTAGCTGAAAGAGAGAAACGCACTACTTTCTTAAGAGAAAAGAGCATGAAGAACATCAAAAAGAAACAAGCTGAGAGATGTAGGCATCTCTTGTCATCCTTGTTGAATAAAATTTATTGTTAACAATTCATTATTTCGTTGTAAGTCTCATGTAAAAAATTTCAGTTTTCTAAACATGAACAATCTACTATTTAAACAGAGGAATTTACATATGTAACTTGTTATCTGCATGAATATATAATATTACTACTAATTACATAGCAACAAACCTTCAAGGAAGTAAACACTGTTGCTAGACGACTGCCAATGTTATTAAGACAATCCTCATAGTCTCGACTATTAACAGTATGTTCTCCATAGAGTTGTTCAAAGACTCTTTCATGCTCCGTTGAAAACCCCTGTTAAGCGTTAACAAAATGAATGAAAGTGGATCATTACAGGAAAATCAATGCAACGATTACAATACACAAGAATATATCTTTAAAAAGTATTTACCACAAAACCTATAATAAAAATTCGATGCTTTTTAAAATTATGCCAATAAACAGAACAGAGAAATACCTGTGAATCAATAGTAAAGTACTCCAAATTCATCTGTACCAGATATTATACATGGCACTCATCAGAGTTTATCAATCCACAAATGGCATCAAGTTAAGATATACTTTTTAACAATTAAAATAATTCATGAAGTAAATAACAATCAATTCGACCAACATTTCTTAACATACCTCTCTCAATGCTCCCAAGCGAGGCAGTACTGTTGCATCTCTTTTTATAACATTAACTAGGTCTTTGCTAATGCTTGAACTAAAGAAAACATAAGCCCTGAGAATTTCCCTTCATCAGAAACTGAACAAGCGCAACCAATGAATGTAAACAATACTCCAGAACGTAAAAAAAAATTAATGAAATTAAACTACTGTAATAGTAGATAACATACTTTTTGTATAACGGAGCCTTTCCTGACATATCTGATATAAAACGTATGACACTGCAACACAAACCACAGAAATTGCCAACAATTACCATTACGGTTGAACTTAGACTTAGTTACCTACCTATATATTTATAATATATATCTATAATTTTGCCATAAAAATCTTTCCCTTCTAAAAATAAAATTACCGATTAAGTCGTTCCAACATATTAAACAAAAATGAAACCTTTGGATTGCCAGGTGGCAAGAGCTGGTGAAAAACATTAGTCCAAAATGTTCATTGAATTAACAGGTATTAAGCAATGATGAGAGAAGCCCAGTTAAAGAAAATGTCTGCATAGAATTAAGAAATAGCCTCCCTAGTTCTTGTTATGAACACTTAATTAATATGATAAAACTTGATTTCCTACTACTTCCATTATATACGCATAATTTCCATGATAAAATTGATGTGCTTGGTTTCCATAATGAAAGCCTAATTATCACAACAAAACTGGCTCCCTTTGCTCCCCATTATGTACACACGATATCCACCACAAAAACTCACCTCCGCAATTCTTGTAATGAATACATAGCAATTAGCATAACAAAACGAGCTCTGTCTAGAATTGTGGTAGTCTTACTATCAAAATTAATTACAGTGACAAAGTAGGACATCTCAACATCAATTGGTAGTTGGCCTATCGGCTAAAACCAAAATTATTACATTAAAGGTCAAAAGAAATTCATGGCTTGTTAAGATACTAATTCATCCTTCATCATGTTATTTGTTGCTAATCGTGAGTTGTTTCTACTCAAGATAACGTTTAATATTTCTCTTAATCAATTCAGAAAATCTAGTCACAAGGCGCTGTGACAGTTTGAAAATAGTTGAAATGATTAACGAAGTACTTATTTTATGAATCAACAACTGGTTCATATGTTAATGTTAAAACTATTGTGTGAGGATTGCAGGGATTTTGAATGCACTGGTCTACAAAAGAAGATCTTGGTGGTCAGGGGTTTTGGGGTTTTGGGGCTGTTTTGACATGGGTCTCTGGGGTGTCTGTGGGCTTTATGGCTGCACGCTTGACTCTTGGGCCTTTCTGGACTTCTAGGTATTTTTGGGCGGGACTGGGTTCCTAGTTGTCAGAGACTGCCGGGTTCTCTGTGGTTTCTGATGGCTGATGGCCTCTCTGGCCTGCTTTGTAAATATTTGGCAATTTAATAAAACCTGACCTTTTCTCAAAAAAAACAAAAAGAAACATAAATAGTAAGTTCAACAGCAGTTACAAAGACTTTCGTAAGAATGCTAGGACTTATGAAGTTCATCAAAAAAGTACATGAGATTCAGCTCCTATAAGAAAACAAACTGTGCCTAAGCCACACACTGAAACCAAAGGCCCAGAAAACTCGACAAAAAAGTGATCTTGCAAATGGCGCTCTACAATTGAGAATGCTCAAGAATGGACAAACCTAGTTACAAGTGAACCCAGGTTCATATACAATCAATTCCATTAAAAATATCAAAATGATATCATAGCCATAAGTACCCATGACATCAAGTAAGACATTCTCCATGCCACATTGAAAAAGGTCATAGAAGCAGAAATTCAAATGATGGAAAAGCAAGGAGTTCAAACACTTGTCCCATGTCTTAAAGATGTGCTCACAACAAAGAAGGACGATGGCTCCCTAGATAAATACAAAGCACGTTTGGTACTCAAAGGATTTTCACAAATAGAAAGAATTGACTACAAGGACATTTATGCTCCACTACTTTTGGACATGTCAGCCTTATCATTACCCCATTTACTAAATTTCATTGGAAATTATATAAACTCAATGTAGAATTTACCTTCCTATATGGTTATCTTCAAGAGAAGATTTATGAAACTAAAATTTTTATTTGCATCAACTCAGACCCCTTGGATCTATCAACCAAGTTTTAGAATCCCTTTAAAAATATTTTTTTTAATTTATAACTCAATGCTACCCACTAGAATCAATGCTATCAGTTGGGGTTACCAGGCCAAGATCCTTACCACTAAAGCTAATGCCTCATTGCTTCATATAGAACAGCCTAAAGGTTTCATGAATGATGGTAATCTAAAACAAGCACCATCAGTCTTGTATCACAAGATTGATGAATTTCCTCTAAATCAAGGATTAATAATGTCTGAAAAAGCCAATAATCTATATATTTTAAAGAAAGGACCACCTCTTCATGTGCTAATTTCATTTCATGTCATATTCATAATATCTTGATAGCTAGTACAGCTGGTCAAATCATGGATACGTTTAAACATTTGTCTTCATAATTTGATATTTCAAATCTTGGTTTGGCTCATTAATATCTTGGTATGGAAGATGACGACTTTTATTTTGATGAAGATGATTTTCAATCTATTGATTTAAAAAATATGGATAGTTTTTCTTAAAACCCTTTTGCAGACAAGTACCCTGGAGAATCATCAAAACAGCCAGAAGATGTTAGCCCAAGCCTGAAGAATATTCAAGTTGTCAGGAGGAAAACCTTTTTTCTCCTGAAGACATTCAAAATACAAGTGCAGATCTCGATGTTTCATTTGATGAGGGTATGTATTTTGATACTGAAATTAAAGTTTCAGTTCTACAAAGGTTAATGACTACACCTTATAAGAAGACCAATCCAGGGTTATATAAGCCACCTAAAAGACCAGGAGTACATAAATGAGCTGATCCGGCTATTTATCATCAAACCTGGAAAGAAGTGCAGTCAAGCAATGTAGCGATCATTCCAATTAGAATTACAGTGGATGGAAAAAGTTTAAGGTATTCATCGAGACAGATGCAAATCTTAAATTTGCTAGTAAGAACGTTTTCTCTCAGTGGGTGTGATAGATAAATCTTTTCATATTGAGACTATGAATGGTATCCAGGTTCTTGATTTGTTCACTCTAGATGTTCCAATTCAAATTGGTGATTAAATTTTAACCAGAAATTTTGTGCAAATAAATGATTCTAGTCATAATATAGGCATTGGTCAAGACAAAAGCATAAAACAGTTAAGTATTTATAGATGCATTTTATAAATAAGTCTCAGCAAGCAAGACTAGAAGATATTATTAAAATTTTACAGAAGTGTTGCCGTCTTCATCCTGGGATAAGGATTCACCAACAGCATATATTCCTACAGTGCACAATATCCCAGTTCAGGGTAAGCTCATTCTTATGAATAAGCTTGATGAAGCTGAGTGCTATAGCCAAGTGGAAGAATTTGTTAAAAAATGCTTAATCCGCCCTTTCCAATCTTATTCTTCTGCCTGCTTTATTGTGCGAAACCATGCTGAACGAAAAAGGGTTAAGGCAGGCATGGTTATAAATTACATTCCACTCAATGCAGTTACAGTTGATATCAAATGGCCACTCCCAAATAAAGAACTTATTCAAAGAGTTGCTGCTAAAAAGGTTTTTTCAAATTTTGATTGAAAGCGTGCTTACAACAAGATAAAAATTGCAGAAGAAGATTTTCATAAGCCAGCATTCAGTTCTCCAATGGGATTATATGAATGGCTAGTTATGTCATTGGGTTAAAAAATGCACCTTCTCAGTTTCAGCATCACATTGATGTTTTCTTTTTCTTTTTTTTTTCTTTTTTTTTTTTTGAGAAAGTAGTCGGGATTATATTACTGAGAAACACA
>MNCI01018859.1:8199-19456 GCA_015680685.1 Gnetum montanum | reverse complement strand
AAGAGATTACAAGTGGTGGGCCATCAGGAATGGCCCCTCCATGAGAGGGGAGGATCCCCAAATTAATCAAAAAAAAGCTCCCACGAAAAAACAAACACCGACCCTGGAGCCAACCATGGGCAACAGCGGGGGAGGGGGGGCGCACCCCCCACCAGAGACAACAGAGGGGGGGCACAGAGCCAGAACAGCGAAGAAGACCCGGGGGGGGGGGGCCGTGCACCAACCTGATAGAGATGTTATTTTTTAAGATTATCACCATTTTATAGCTACTGATATGGATGATTTTCTTATTTCTTCTGAAGATTTGGCAGAACATCTTGATCATCTCCTCCAATTTGCCAAGATTGTTTAACAACATGGGATAGGACTTTCAGAAAATTCTAAAAAGTTTCAGGTATGCCAGACAAAAACTGAATTTCTGGGTGTTATTCTACAAGATAGAAAAATTTATACGCAACCTCATGTTATTGAAAAAGTAGTAATATTTCCATCAAAATTAGAATCAAAAGAGCAATGTCAGAGGTTTCTTGGTTGCATTATTATGTGCATAATCATATTCTAAAGCTATCAAGAAGGACCAGAGCCATCCAGCAAGCTATGGTAAGCAATCCATTCCAATGGTGTCGGAGTTTCAGAAGATTCTAAAAAGTTTCAGGTATACCAGACAAAAATTGAATTTCTGGGTGTTATTCTACAAGATAGAAAAATTTATATGCAACCTCGTGTTATTGAAAAAGTAGTTATATTTCCATCAAAATTAGAATCAAAAGAGCAATGTCAGAGGTTTCTTGGTTGCATTATTATGTGCATAATCATATTCTAAAGCTCTCAAGAAGGACCAGAGCCATCCAGCAAGCTATGGTAAGCAATCCATTCCAATGGTCTCGGACTTTCAGAAGATTCTAAAAAGTTTCAGGTATCCCAGACAAAAATTGAATTTCTGGGTGTTATTCTACAAGATACAAAAATTTATATGCAACCTCATGTTATTGAAAAAGTAGTTATATTTCCATCAAAATTAGAATCAAAAGAGATATGTCAGAAGCTTTTTGGCTGCATTAATTATGTGCATAATCATATTCTAAATCTATCAAGAAAGACAAGAGCCATCCAGCAAGCTATGGTAAGCAATCCATTCCAATGGTCTCCAGAAGCAACCCGTGAAGTTATCCAACTCAAGCAAGAATGCCAACACTTGCAACCATTGGAGCCTACTTTTGATGGATCTTTTATGTTGAACACAAATGCCTGTTATGATGCTTGGGAGTTGTTCATCTCAAGAAAATGGACAAAGGAGAATTTGTTTTATGCTTCTGGCATTTTTCTACAAAATTAAAAAAATTATTGGGACGCCAAGAAAGAGATCCTAGCGGCCATTCCCAGACATCCATTTTGAAAACTAATTCTAATACCTTAGCTACCTTAATGAAACAAAAAATTACATCAAGTCCAAAATTGCTGCATTTCGCATGGTGGCAATTCCTACTCTGCCAATATAGTTTCTCAACTGAACAAATTCTTGGGAAAGTAAATGATCTTCCAAATGCTCTTAGCAGGGAACTCCAAGGGTGTAGTTTTATGATGAAAGGTAAATTCAGTGGGAGTCCATCTTCATCATGTAAGCAATGATCAGGTGAGCATGACTATGATCATGAGTATTCAAGCAAGTGAGGATCCAGTGAATCAAGCGAGCGTGGTCTGGATTGGAGTAGTTGGCCTCTTGAAACCCCTCAAGAGAGACTCCAATGGTGTCGGAAAATTAATCAAATTTTTCCTCAAAGCAGCTTAACACATGGATCATACCAGACACTAGATTTCTTTCTTAACATGGTTGGCAAAATTGCGCACATCGTCAACAACCTTAGATGGTCCAAGTTAGAAAGAAATTTAATCCAACACTTAATTAAGCATGATTGCTTTAATAATCTTCTTTAATCCGACAACCACTATTTACCAACAATGAAAGCCGGCACTTCCGAAATAATCTATTGCAATGGGATATTTGGAAATCGGCATTCACATTCAAATTTCAAAGAATCAATGTTTTTGAACCAGCCATTATTCATCTGTATCAAGATGAAGAAATCCAAGTCAAGCCAATATCCGATAAAGAACATCCAGCTCACATCCGTTGATGTCAATCATGCTACATAAAGCATATAAAGTTGTAAAAGACTGTGACAGCTGTTCAACAAGTCATAGTGGAGTTTGCTACATCCATAAGGCAATAATAACCTCCATTACAAAGGACTAGTCCATCATGTAACAGAAATCTTTTTCCTGAAAGTGTTATCTGAAAGTCAGTCTGTATAGGTCTACATAAGATCGATTCTTCTAAAGTTGTTGTAATAACAGTCTGTTATCTAACAGATCTGTTTATAAGTCTGTTAACGCTCCTACTATATATCGGGGCATATTGTAAGTCTTTGGCAAGAGAGAATATACAGATTTGTGTTTTGTTTGCAATAGAACAAATCTTTGGTTATTTGCAAAAACTTTCAAACTTTCCATGTAACACAGTTTTGTTCAGGCTAGCATTTTTGAACTGAACGCCAAAGTTCTAAGTGCTACAACCTACTGTTACTTCATCTAGTTCCATGTGTTCCATGACTTCTGGTTCAAACTGCAATTCTAACTGGAATGATCACTAGATTGGTCGACTGCACTGCTTTTCAGATTTGATCATAAATGGTTGGATCAACTGATTTATGTACTCTTGCTCTTTTAGGTGTCTTATATGGCACTGGATTGGTCTTCTTATAATGTGTAATCATTAACCTTTGCGGAACTGAAACTTTAATTTCAATATCAGAATATATACCCTCATCAGATGAAACATCGAGATCTACACTTGAATTTTGAATGTCTTCAGAGGAAAAAGAGTTTTCTGCCTGAGAACTTGAATATTCTTTAAGCTTGGGTAGCATCTTCTGGCTGTTTTGATAATTATCCATGATACCAGTCTGCAAAAGGGTTTTCAGAAAAACTATCTATATTTTCTAAATCAATAAATTGAAAATCATCTTCATCAAAATAAAAGTCCTCAAATTCATTGAAGCTTGCTTTGATCATATAGATCTGAGCTAATAAATCTTCTGGGTCCTTTTCAGGGGCTTCCTCAAACACTGGTGCAGTTGCGGATAGTTCAACTTCTTCTCCATAATCTTCTTCCATTAGCTCATAAATTTCTTCCAAATCTATACTAGCAGCAAAATCATCTTCAGTTTCTACTAGTTCCCAGAAGTTTGCATATTTTGCAAAAAACATCTTAATCTTTTTGGGAGCTTTTGGACATTCATATACATAATGACCTTTTTCTTTGTAAAAGTAACAGCAAACCCCGTTCTTATTTTTCTTGAAGGATTAGCGATGGTTGCTTGATGAATTTGTAATGGACTAGTCCTTTGTTTAAAAAGAATAATTTTAATGGTTTAACTGACCACTCACCATTAGTCAAATGGTTATCTTGCACAGTGTTGTAATTGAAGGTAATGAGTTCAAAGCCCAGTGCTAGCACCTTTTGCACCCACAATACCACCAACCTATTGGTGTATTATAGACATTACCTGCCGTTGCCCTCTAAAAAAATTTAATAGTTTTGACTCAAATTCTCCATAAATTAGTAATTTTAAAATTATTAAAATAAAAGTTATCCAACTATATTAAATTAAATAATATGAATATCGTTGACTACTTTTACAAAGTTATAAATAAATAACCTCTTCCATCCATACTATTCAGTAGCACTAATGATGAATCCAGAGAGGATTCGAAACTAGTATAGCTTCAGATTGCAAGAAGCAGAAACTCTTAGTTCAACTGAATGCATTCAACAAGCAACCTGTAAGAAATATGAACCTGTGCAAACTTGTTGCACTTTAAACATTGTTAATTATCAATAATTCTCTCAGTTACGGCATTCATTTTAAGTTTTTGATATCAAAAGAGCTGTTGACATTGTATATTTCATTCTTAAGTCTTCATAATAATATAGTAAAATAATTCAATATATTGCAGAAGGTAGCAGAAAGATCCCATTTTTCAGTGTAGTCTTTCATGTATAGTTTTATATTGCAGGCATTTCCAGGCCATGTCCTAGCCCGTATAGATCTAGGCTTCCAGTTACTCCAACCAAAAAAAAAAAACAGAAGAAAGAAAGAAAATCAAAGCTACACTGACACACATGCACTTTCTATATTTCATATTTGTCCAGAATTTCAGAAATCAAAATATCTATTGAAATTTTTTTAAGGTAAGAAGATAACCATAATTGCAAAAAAAAAAATGAGGGGGGAGATAAGAGAATTATCATGACTCCTCTGGATAATAAAATTTTACATTTAACATACCAATGTTTACTATTAAGTAACTAGTTCGATCTTGCAGGTTAATAAACAGTGACTGTGCACCCAGAACCGAAATCATTTCAGAAAAGCATGTAGATAACAGCAACAAGGACCCAGGCGCATTCAAGCAAAATCAATTTTTTTTCACAATCGCAACTTACTATTAACTGTTAAGTTATTATTTCTCTCATCTGTCCAAGACCTGGATGCACAGGTATATCTAGACTTCATAAAAATTTATTGAGAACAGAACAGTAATCATTACTTGTCCCTGGCTGGCTGGATAAAGTAAACAGCTTCCATTGCAGGTAGTGGTTGCCTTCGCCTGCTAATGTCCTCCACCACTGTTGGTAAATGAAATGAAATTAAAAAAGAAAAAAAGGAAAAGGAAAAGTAAAGGACATTCATGTCAAGGCAATATATAAAATCCATATCAATTTTTTTAAGCAACAAATAAACTCTTTTAACTATTTCACTCCGCTCTTCAATATGATGCAAGTTGATATTCAATCAGCAAAAAATAAATCAAACTCTACTTTTAAAGTTCTAAGCTAATCCTTTTTCAACATATCCAATGGTTAGAATGAAAAATCATAATGGACCAGTGTTACCTGAAAGCTCAGCAAACAAATAAATTCATTAAGCCATGTGGCTGGTGAAACAATTTTTTTCTAATAAATTTCAAGAACTTGCATTATTCTTGTAAATACAGGAACTTATGTTTATTAAAATGCATACACATACCACTTACTCCTAAATCGAGAAAATTTTATCCAAATAAGAGACACCAGTTAAATTAAACTTTATGCAAAGACTCTGCTCATTCTTACAGGAAATGCCCTCCTCTGTAATATCAGCCATCTTGCAAGAATATGACATCACCTTAGTTGTGACCTTATCCATAATAAGTACCTGCATTACACTCACCATATCTAAGTATATCATTCATTCTTCAGACAAGAAAAAGCCGACATGATGATCATAAAACAGAACAGACCACAAAATGTCCAAAGATAATCAACACAAAAAATTGAAATGCGAACTACCCTAACTTCTTAATTTTTTAATAACGATAGATGCAGGATCACCAATATTAAGTAGTCGATAAAAAGTATTTTTATTGTGATTTTTTAAAATCATTTGTATTCTTTTATATTAAATAAAAATAACAAACAAGGAAATTCTAATCAATTCTACTTTTTTCAACATTTTGAGAGCCAAAAATAATATATTGGTAATATATCTCTAAAATTTGACCAAGAAAATCTTTTCCTTTTACAAAAAATAAAATAAGTTGATTATGAAAAAAATTTATATATTATAGAATGAAAAATTTAGGAAAAATATGTTAGTATTACATAAATGGGCTCATAGGGGGTTATGGACAAAATATAATTTAGCATTACAGGGATGGAACCTCTACAGGATTATTAAACTAGCTTAGTTATACATTTATAATATATATCTATAATTTGGAAGAGAGAATCTTACAAAAATAAGTCAAATTTTAGTTCATCTACCATATTGAAAATTATCCAATTTGCCATTTTGCTGATGTTTTCCATAACAATTTTGGTTAGATTGCTGTGAATGCATGATGTGAAGCTAGACATATGTGGAATGTGACTAAAGAAATCAATTAAAAATATAAAAAAATCCTTATCTAAACTCAGTCAAAATTTTTTAGGAAATCTATAAATACTGTAACGTTAAAACTAAAATTTAATGAAATTTTATCTATCAAAATATAAGGATACAATGATCTATTAATCTAAAAATAGAAAAGATGATGGTAGAAGTGTTCATTTTATTATTTATGAAATTTTTATGATGTTATTTATTGTTATAAATATGTTGTTGTTCACTGTAGCTTTATAGCATTTTTACTATCAGATGTATTATCTGAACATGAACAAAATTTGTTGCATGTATAAGCAACCAAAGTCTAGGTGGAGTTCCCATTCAGTTGGGAACTCATTTAGGTATCCAGAACACAAGGAACAAGAAAATCTTTGTGGGAGCAAGCTCCCACGAAACCCTGCAAATTTCATGTCTTGTGCATTTCAATACAAAGACGTAAACATTAAAACCACAGATTCCCTTGGAGCAGATATGTTGATGTTATATATAAAATATTATTTAGAGTTACTTATAGGCTCTCCTTGAAGCGTTATGGACAAAATATTATTTAGGGTTATTGATAGGCTCCCCTGAGAGTTATGGACAGACAATTATTTACTGTTACCAATCTATGATTGGTAGTTGGCCTCTCTGCCAAAACTAAAACTGAAACCAAATTTTTACTCAGCACTGCCTACTGGAATCAAACCTGTGACCTATGTTTATAGACGAAATATAATTTAGTGTTACAAAATCAGGCCCTTCTATATGCTTGGTAGTTGGTCTCTCATCCAAATCAGCCAAAATAACTAAAAACTTCAAATTGATTTGTAGAGCAAAGAAATTTCATAATACAAGTTGCAAAAAGTAACTAAACAGCAGGCCAGCCATAACAAGTGATGATTTAATGTTAGATAGTCAAGACATACAGATCAGTGATCTGAACTATTAGATCTAAAGTTCAATAAGGAGGCACTGTGGACCAGGTATTAATAAGTTTGTGTCAAGCTTGGTTTAGAAATAAATATTGTTCAAGTCATTCATATCTCATACACGGTTACTGAATAACATATGTAAAGGAGTATCACCCAGAGCCACAATGCTCATCCCACCAAGTACGATCCTGATAGGGTCAATGGATAATCCTTACCATCACCCAGACTCAAACCCAAGTCTTTGACTTGAAAAAAAAGCACCTTACCATCACTTTAAATGACAGTCCCTTACTGACTAATATATTTGATCACCTAATCTGCTTAGCCCAATATGAAATTATTGCTTTAAAAGGGGAACCAATGCTGGGACAGAGAGTACATTACGTTTCTGAGATATCACAAAAGGGACTAATTATTGCTCGGAAATATCAAACAGTCTTGTATATACATTATGCTTGTTCCTGCTACAATGAAGGTATCATTGTATTTCCTGCTTGGTTCTGTAACATTGTATTTGCAATGCACTATAGGTAATAACCATCTCTTCATATTGATCTTGTAGGCTACCTTCTGCTAAAATATGCATTTTAAAGGTAATGTATATGGTTTCTCGAAGGCTCTATATGATTTAACTAGTGGAAATACGAGACACTTTCTGTCTTTGGTTGGCATGAACCAATTTTATAAATGGCATCTTAATAATGATCAATCAGAAGAATATTATACATAAAGATAAATATTCATGATATGCAAGCCTCATTATTTAATTAAAAAAAGAATGAATGAAAGTACCATATCATATCATAAAATCATAATTTATATAATATAACACCGTATTCTCTAATAACAATGACAAAACAATGCTGTTAAAAAACTACCTTCCACCCGGATCTAGCATCATTAGTCTTTGTGGACCGTAGCATTTCAAGTAATAATCCTGCATTTTCACCAAAAAAACATTCAAAAGGATAATGATAGGCAATAATTCTTTTTAAATAAACATTGCATATTTTCACCCTACACCTTCAACGCTAAAATTTATAACCTTTAAAGCCTTGTAAAGGGCTCCGCTGGCCATTCTTAGATTTAAAATCTAAATTTTCTTTTTTAAAAACAATTATTCTAGACTGGACGTAAGGGTTATTACTAATAGATGGCCAATATTCAATGCTTCTTTATTTTGCCATGAAAAGCTTCTGTATTTAACTCAATTAGTTTACCTTAGATACATTCACAATTTCAAAAGCTAAGCTTCCAAAGTGTATATTACAGGAACCATGGACGCAGGCAAAAGAGCTCTGTATTTACCTCGGTTATTTCATTTTGATGCATGCTCTATTTCAAAAGCTAAGTTTCTTAAGTATGCAATACAGCATCTATGGACGCAGGCAAAACACAAATACGGATAACGTGAACGTTATGTGACGGCAAAATAAACAAGGAATATAAAAGCAGCACTTAATGTCTCATTAACAGGCTACGGTCAAAAGATGCGTTTTAATCATTTCATTTCAGATAAAGATCATCGAACGCAAAGCTAGCACGGCCAAAATCTAATTAACCACGTGAATTCAAGCGTATGTGGATCGTGCAGCTAGAAGCAACTGAATGATATTACAATCTAATTTACGTATTTAAACATTCCCGAACTCAATCGAACAATATTCGAAACCAGGGAAATCGAAAAGCAAAGTTACTTTCGCGGGTTAACTGCCGGAAAGATTTGAAGTCGCCGAATGAGGACGAGGAGGACGACGCCAGGGAGTCGGTGTCAGCCATGGCGGAGCGCACGCACGTGCTCGCAATTCTTGCGAAGATCGGTGCCTTAAACCCTGGCTCTGCGAGAATTCAGGCAACTGAAAAATGAATTTCGAAGCACAATGAAGGAATGAATGAAATATCAGAGCACTGTTAATACGGGAAGAGATAGATTGAGGACGAGCAATTTTAGGTCAACCGTTGCGTTCGTTATAAATTTCCTGGATACAAGAATACCCGGTGGTGTGATGCCTGTGTTCAAAACTTACGAATCCATTCCCTTTCAATAACGCGTCTTCATTGCTTCATTTCATCTCGCTGATTCGGTCAGAGTACGCTGTTGCCTTAATTGGGTTCGATCAGTCGTTATTGTCTGCATGTTTTCGAAGGAAAAATCACGTTGCTACTTTCTACGCACGTTGCTATTTCAGCGTGGTTGATGCAAGTTACTTCTGGAACCCTTGTATTTACTTTTGCTTCACGCTTTCTTGCGCTCCTTGTATTCTTGTTCGGTTGTCTTTCTGGCACTCGGTTTTATTCTTCTTCCGTCGTTCTTGACGTTGAAGCTTAACATTTTCCATTCTCATTTTGTATGTGATATACTGATTCACAACTTTTTTGCCCCTCGTGAGAAGCGTGTGTCCTCCTCATTACATTGTACTTGTGAACGCGCTAGTATGGAAAAGCAAAAAGAAAAATATAGCTAAGTATTTAGCAATGTAGGGGGTGTATAAATTGGAAAGAAAAATATACAAATGTGTTAAAAGAAAACATATTTTTAAAATTAAAAACTTTCTTTATTAAGATTTTAAATTTGGTAATTGTGAAATTATGAATTCATTTTTAATGCACAATATTGAATTTTAAAGTTTTAATAAGAGCGTATATCTTTAGGGTAAATATTGTTAACAAATAATTTAACTTCTAATAGACCACCATCCCTTCCACCCCACCACCAAACATCCCCCCACACCCCCCATGATACACCTCACACCACCACCCCCCACCCCCCCTAAGAAAAATAAAATTTGCTTTTCAAAAAATTCTAAATAGCAAATGAGTATTAGTTATTTGTTATAAGGTTACCTTCCACAACATTGTCTTATGCATTAGTGATGAGTGGCGAGGTACCCCTACACTCAACCATACGAATACGAGCGTAACGCGTGCAATCCAGTCGAACTTTGCAGACTAAGTGCCTACACCCCTCATGGAACACTTAAGGTTAATTATTCATTGTCTTCCCAGACTTACTTGTATTTGTCACAGTGTATGGTTAAGTAAGTCCGAGGTATATGATTTTTATAGTTTTTCTGTTTTATCTCCTATGCTATTGAGGTGAAGGGTTAAAGAGACTAATTAACTAACTTTAACTNTTCCATGCACTGCAAGGTTTATCCAAGAAGTTCATCTTTATTTTTGTACACAAATATGTGTTCAGGTACAATATCTACTCAAATAAAGATCCGTTCACTTTAGAGTTCCTACTACGGGCACATGGAAAATATTCTATCTCTGGAGAGATCAAACTGCTAGAGTTTCACTACAGTCTAAGCCTAGGATGGAAAACAAGGGAGAGCCGCCTCTTATTTATAGACTTTGCGATGCACCGCGATATCGCGGGGGACGACGCAATATCGTGGCCCATGCAATATCGCATCCCATCATACCCCCATGATTGAATAAAAACTCATCCTCGAGTTCCTTACAATAATATCAAGAAGGTATGGGATTATTGACTCAAAATGAAACTAATGAGATGACTTGTGAACGGATCATCATTACAAGACAAGACAACACTAGTGTTTATGACAACAAGAGTGAACACCTTATTACATTGACATCAGGCCTTAGTTGGTAGCTGAGAAAGAGAGAGAAAGAAGTGTTACTGCTGCCAACGCCAAGATTGCACCTTTCGTTGTCCAACCATTAGCGCACCATCGATCTTGCTCCTTACATAGCTGCTTCAGCACTGATCCATTCCAAGTGTTCTCTCCAGATCCAATCCGTTGTTGCATGACTGCCATCTACACACACAACACAATCTTATATTAGCAAGGGTAAATAAAATTCAATGCAATTGATACCTTGCTCTGGTGAAAGGTCCATTGGCTAAGTTGTGGTATGGCTGAGTGTAGGTCTGGAGATATAATATTCATGACTACTGAAGGTGTAGGGGTTAGGAGAAAATCGAAAAAATTGGGCCCCGTACCCCCATGACTAATTACGAACCTCTGGTAGCGATAGAATGGAGAAAGAATAAAGAATAAGAAGGTTGGAGAAAAAGAGACAACTGTAACATCAATGAAATGGATGTCAAGATGGAAATGAACAAAATAAAATAAATTACAAAAATGTTAAGGGAACGAATTTAACTGGTGCACCAAATATAAATGTCAGTGGGTCCTCCCCAAAGCAGGCTCATGCCCTTAATGCCTTGACAAACCCACATTCAAAGAGTCCGCAGGCTCTGGGAATGTCATTTGGAACAAAAGTTAAAGTCTTAACCGCAAGAATTTACCGAAAAGAAAACAATGTGTCAACTAAAATATACACTAATGATACAACCCGCAATGAGGTGAACAATGGAGAGAAGGA
>MNCI01018858.1:7894-21463 GCA_015680685.1 Gnetum montanum | reverse complement strand
CAATGTTTACACAAAGTTTAGGATGTGTCTGGGAAGTGGGAACAGCNGATCTAATCTAACCTAACACAACTGTTCCCACTTCCCAGACACATCCTAAACTTTGTGTAAACATTGCTGGGTTGTCAAATGCTAGCCATTTTTGAGCTACCAAGTGTAACAAGTATGTTCANTAACCATACATTTGCAGTTCACAAGTGAGACTGGGAAGATAATGAACAGACAACATGAAATCACTATTTAACTCTAGCGTACTTGGTAATTAAAGTCTATGGAATTCGACCAAATTACACGTGAACACCTATGATTCATATGGTTGGGCATAGGGATACCTCACCACTTATCATTGGCGTCATTGATGAGGACTTTAGTTCTACGTGCACTATCTAAACTAAGTGAAACTTAGTAACCTTGTTGTTCAAACCATAAGAGTCAAATCTTCTAAAAACAAAAATTATTATTATAATTAAATTGAATCTTAACTANGGTTGTAATTATAGACCTAGGAATAACCCTGTGATATCCAATGCATCATATCGTATCTTGGATCACAATATCACGTACCTGATATCATGTACCCAATATTACAGTTACTTTAATATCGTAGCATATGAAAAACATGATTCATCAGTATTCTAGCACCAATAAAATACGTTATAATTATTATGGAAATCTAGTTTCAACTTGGAGGTTAATTTGTGCTAATATTTCATTAAGTGGTTAATTTTGCTTCTAATTTCTAGACCACAATCATTTATTTACCTTTTCAAATGTATCAACTTGAAGTTTTAAAGGTACCATCAATAAAAGTGTGTTCGGTACCACCAAAAAAATTAATTTAGTTCCTTGGTTGAACATGGCTTCTTGTAGAGTGGACTCGTTCAAATTTTTGTCTTGCACTCTAATTTTGGAATATGGTCTCAAGTTTAAATGGCATTTAATTGATGTTTCATGATGAGTGGTGGTGTAGGGTTGTTGCATTGGTGGACTGTTAGCACATGTCTGTAGTTATGTGGGTGTGGAGGACATGGTGAACATAGGAATGAAGATGAGCAATGGTGGTCATAATGGCCATAGGTGAACATGGGTATTTAAACTAATAGGCCATAGTGGTTATAGAAGGCATGACATCAGGAACTCTAAAGTGCAAGATCAACTCCAAGGGGGCTCTGAAATCATCAAGAGGATTTGGCAATCTTCTCTTCCTCCTAGCATTAGAACTACAGTAGAGGGTGCATGATTGCAATAAGGAACCATTATAGATAGATTTGGTGGCCTTCTCTCACAAGGTGTGATAGCAAATCAGTAGCGTAGCATGCTGTTCATGCAACTAGGCACATGAGAGTGGTTGATAATGGCATCAAAGAAAAAGGCACAACATTAGGTGGGTGACATGTGTCTGTTGGTAATAGTCAGCAGTAGGGTTCTCTTTCTATTCTTTTCTCAGCATGTAGTAGGCATGCACAAACAACACGATGCATGCATCGGACGACTACAGAGCACTAATGATGCATAGTGCCAGCTGCACATCTAGAGTAGTGTTTGCAGTGCGATGTGAGTGGCAAAGGGGGCGAATAGCTAGGAAACCAACACGCACTGATTTTCTTCTTCTTCTTTTATGTTGCAATAGGCTATCCTCCTCTCTTTTGTTGTAGGCAACTACAATAGGCAGGTAGCGAACAATAGGGGTTTCCCTTCTCTCTCTCTTGAACTGTTAGCAACAACTATGGTAGTAGCAACAGAGAGGCAATACCTTCCAATAGCAAGAATGATCTTTCCCTTCATCTCTCTTCCCTTCTTCAACAACGATTGGGGTTTTCCTACTTGGCGGTGAGCACTACCAGTAGTGAAAAATTAGTGGTGGATAGCAAGGGATTAGGAAAAATTTTATTTTTTTAGCTAACTATTGTATTTTCTTGAAGTCTTGAATTTTAAAGATAGTTACTCAAAGTCCCTGACTTTCTAGTTTAATTTATTTTTTTGAAACATCACATAGCCCTCTCTAACTAAGACTATTCCTAGGTTTTTGTATCCATACAGGAGGCACCCTAGGTCATAGTCTCCTCAAACGAGTTTTTTCCCAGGTGTTGGTGCATCCAAAATATATGCATCAACAGTACCCATCACATTTATGGCACTGTTGAGTCAATAGCATAATGAAGTTCTTGCAGTTTGTTCCCATAGGAGTTAGAATATTTTCTTAAGTGCCCATAGTAGGAGTTCAATGATTATACAGATCCTTATTTGAGCATCAATGTACCTAAACACCTCGATGTGTCAACAAAAAGCTAAGATTCTTGAAATACATTGCAACACTTGGAATAACTTAATGTTTACCTTTATTCCCTTTACAATTAATGCACTTTAAATTCATGTTCTTAATTAATTGATTAATTAATATGCTTAATTACACATAAGAATGACTACCTCAAACATATTGTTAACGCTTGGTAATCTTAGTAGTGTTACTACTTGGTACGCGCAATAGCATAACACTTGGTAGCCCAATAGCATCATAACAAGTTCAAGATGTATATGGAAGGTGGGCATGGATGCTTATGTTAGGAAATAGACTAAGCCATTAGATAATCGCTTAGATTAGTTTCCAATTAATTACTTCATTTCACACTTCAGATAATTAGAATAAAATATAAAAATTAATACAAATCATGTGCCTTGGCTCTCACTTAACCATACACTTACACTTAGACAAGTGAAGCTAAGAAGACAACCATCACGTTTGTAGGCCACTATCTTTACTACTAGCATTTGGAGAGCTAAAATCTACAAAATTCAACCGAACCGTTAGTGAACGCTTATGATTTGTATGGTTGGATATAGGGACTACTCATCGCTCATCAATTGTCCTCTTCACTATTTCAATATAATTTTCAACTTCATTGATAAATTAACATCATTAATGATTCAATGCTTGATTGTACATTAGTTCAAAGAAATATGTGATCATTACCATTTCACTAGTCTTCCATTCATTAGATTTCGTGAAATTCCAATTCTTACATTTTATTCCAAATCTTAAAGTTACAAGGAAAAAACTAATGAGATAACTTGCTATTAAATATATAATTTTACAAATGGATAATATGCTTTCTACGGGTAGCTATTTTTATTTTAGTTGTTATATTATATAAATATTTTCTTCTTTCCTCTTGATTTTTCTTACAAGTAGTTGTCATCCTAGCCTTATCTAAACAAAATGAGAAAGGACACGGAAGAAACTGGTGGAATAGCCTTATCTAAACAAAATGAGAAAGGACATGGAAGAAACTGGTGGGAGGAGATGCAACTCGGTTTAATCAACATTGTTGATTTAAATTTTTTGAAAATAAAATTACCATTGCTCCGCACACGTGAAGGAATCAAAGACGGTTCACGGATTACAAGCGAAGCACCACACCAGCAAATTGTGCGGTTACGTTGCAAATACAAAAATTTAACGGGTAACTTAAGAACATGGCTTTGTTGTGTGATTCGAGGTGTGGAAAGGCACATTATTTCGGGTTATGCAAAATTTTAATGATAATAAAGAAATGACAAATTTTTTAACATTGGGCTGCCACAGTGAGCCGCACAATTGAAAAGATGACTATTCATTGCACATAACCGCATAACTATCGCAGACTCTGTGCAGGTATGCCATGATATGTATGGCAGATTAGCGGAAGGACGACAGGTCTCGATAATGTGCCGCGTTATCCGTGTCACAACAACACAATTTTGAAATTTTGGATTTCACAGCACCATTGCTATGCAATCTTATTTCACAATCGAGATGGACCACATTTCATTTCGCAATCGAGATGCATTTCACGTATATGACTCCACAGCTCATAGCCACGCACACCACCAAAAACGCAGCTCTTGGTTTCAATTCGACTTCTCTAAGATTTCGGAAACTCGAGATCCACTGGAAGCTAATCTCACCGGGCGTAATTAAATACTTTACAGTTTTGCTTTCAGAAACAATCCCAAAAATTCCTAACGATGGCACCGCTGCTGCAGGTCTGCTGCTATGCCCTAATACTCGCATTCCGGAAGATAGATGTTTTCTAATTAAGAGAAGGTTAGGGATGATAGTGCTAGCACTAGAGCACTAGGACTCTATCCCCTTTACTATTAGTTGCTTCAGAGACAAGGTGATTCCTGGTTAGTTGGAAGTCATTATCCTTTCCACCACCTTAAAGTCATATGTATCTATAGAGAGGATTTACTCAAATGTTTGCTGGATTAAGTTTGCATTTTGCAAGTTCCAAATGGATAGAAGTAAAGTGACTAAGAAGAGTGTCCTTGGTCATTAATTAGTGGAGTACGATAAGATAGCTCAATTAGTAAAGCATAATCAAATAGCTAGTATTGTCGCGGCAAGATGAAATAGTACAATACTATCAAAAGAATGACATAGAACAAGTCAACAAGGGAAGGGTGAGTAGCACTAGTACATTATAGAAATGTAGTTTATTGTTCTATCATTTGACATAGGAGTTGCAAATTGGTACCTTCATTTGTCAAAAACTACACATAGAAACTATAGGGCTAATGAATAATATAGCTAGATCTATCTTATCACAAGGAATAAGCACACTAGTGGGAGTCTACCCTTTGAAATTTTGGGTTTATCTCCCAACTTAACAAGAACAAGTCAACGGTTTTATGGAGTTGTGATGGTTTTGGCTATGGAGGATCTCCCCATTTAGCATGACATGGTAAATTGGGAGAGCCCTCTGGGATCTTTTGTAGTCACTTCAGCCTATCTAATGTTCTTCCTTGATCTATAAGAAGGTGGTGGGCATCATCAAATTTCTACTACTCATCAACCTTAAGGCACTATATCGTTGAGTGTAGGGAACACTTGCAGCTCATGTATCATGATAGACATGAACTAGCTTGTGAAGTTGTTGAAGATCATTTACTTTAAATATGTTGTGGCTTTTAACCAAACATTGTTATATTTATTGCATTGTAAAGATTTGGCTTAAGTATTTGATGCCTCTAAAATATATTAAATTGCAATTATGAATTTAAACTATGACCATTGATTTAAGGTTATTTGCATTATGGCATCACATGGTTTAAGTAAGTTTTTTTAATTATTATGACATGACAAGCAAAGAAAGGTAGACGACCCCACCACAGCAACATCACACGGTAGGAAGCACCTATCACCGTTATCGCAGATGAGAGCTTCATTTCTACTCCAGTCCTCTCAAAATACAAATCCTGAAACACTGACGCAGGTTTCCACCTTACCTCTGCAGCTGAAGATGGTGCCCCTGCTGCAGCTCTACTGCTATGCCTTGCTACTGGCAGTAGCTGCAGCCGTTGTGGTCCACCAACTTTACCTTCGAACCATAAAACCCAAAGCAAAAGCAGAAGAACCAGCAGCAGCTGATGTTGGGCTGATGTTCCGGCCGGGTCTGGCGGGGCTGCCAGTACCGGGAAACCTTTTGCAAATGGTGAAGGCAGA
The DNA here is from genome assembly GCA_015680685.1 of Gnetum montanum. Taxonomy (NCBI): domain Eukaryota; kingdom Viridiplantae; phylum Streptophyta; class Gnetopsida; order Gnetales; family Gnetaceae; genus Gnetum; species Gnetum montanum. Next base: position 15,981 of record MNCI01018858.1, on the reverse strand, counting down.
CACAGCCAAGCCCAAGCAATATCTGGTGGAACAGTCCACCATATAAGGGCCCCCCATGCAGCTGCGCCTTCGCTGCAAAACCCTCATCATTGCTGAAGCTCCATTCTGCCATCTCCCTCCGCCGTTGGCATCTACGCAGAGCAGTTTCTCTACCGGGAAATCGGCGCCGGTGGGTGTCCGGGATGTGGCGTTCTGGTGATCTCTCACCCTCCTCGTTAAGATTGTCTTTGGCGGTCCTGTGTTTTGGACTAATAACGAGGACGAGGATTGTGCTCAAGTGAGCGAGTTTGGGAGATTTTAGCCAAGTACGCGGCCGCGGTTCCTCCCCAAATGTGGCCGACTTTTTGCCGGGTGCTTAAATGGATGGATCCGCAGGGCATCATGCACGACTGTAGCAGGTATCTGCACAGATTTCACAGCGTTATCGATAAATGGATCCATCAACGCCCTAGCAGCAGCATGCTTGATGTTTTGCTCAATCTCGGCGATTCCTCCCACATGTCCCTGGTGGATACCAAAGTATTAACCAGTGTAAGTGCACAGTTAGTTTTTCCAAGTCTTGTTTCAAAATCCAGATGCATTTTTGCCCAACATCGGTTGGAAAATTTCTTTCGGGCTTTCTTTCTTTCCTCCTGTAAGAGTTCAGTTAAATTTATGATGAACTAGAGAAGTAGCACATAACTCCAATTCAGAAAGTCTTGTTAGCTATGATGGATTAAGTCTCTTTGGACTGTGTAGTGATAGATCTAGAATATCCTCATTATTATAGGGATTACATACAAAATTCCAACCTTGCTAATGGGACAAAGGCACCGAGACCGTTCAATGTTCTAGCGTTCTAGGTATCGATTAGAGTTGAAATAAAATGGATATGGACAGCATGGGTGTACAGGACACTCATCTCTGGTTGTAAATTCTGTATCCATTTGAATAAATGGAAAAATAAGCATGGCAAGCAGCTTCTGCTAACTAATTGATGTAAGATACTTTTGCTAACTAATTGTTGTAAGATACTTTGACACCATGTGGTGGTTTGGCCCTTGGAAATCTAAACCTATTTGTAAGTGGTCGACATCTTTGCTTTGAGGTTATGGCCTCTATGCCCTACAGAGGGACGGTATTTTAACTTCTAAAGATTTCAAAGGCATTGTTCACCCATCACCGCCATTACTCTGTTCATAACATTTAGGAACCACACCCTCATAAACTATGACATCATGTAACAAGCCCCAAGATTTCATGCTACTGACTTACAAGGAACACAAGGTATTGCTTTCTTCTGTTTTACTTAGAATATTATGAATAATGAACGTCTAATATTTCAATGATAATGATTTAACAGGAACTAGTGGTGGCTGGAACCAACACTACAAGCACAACTTTGGAATGGGCCATAGCAGAGCTTATACGGAATCCACATGGAATGGGCCATAGCAGAGCTTATACGGAATCCACACGTAATGAAGAAAGCCCAGCAAGAAATCGAGAAGGTCGTTGGTCATGAAAGACTAGTGGAGGAGAAAGACATGGCTGATTTGCCATATTTGAGGGGCATTGTTAAGGAAACTCTGCGTCTACATCCTGCAGCGCCTTTTCTGGTGCCACACAAAGCTGAAAGTGATTGCATGATCGGGGATTTCCTGGTACCAAAAGATGCACAGGTCATTGTCAATTATTGGACCATTGCTAGAGACCCGGGCGTGTGGGAGGATCCTCTGAAATTCAGACCAGAAAGGTTTTTGCATACAAACCAGGACTTCAAAGGACAGAATTATGAGTTCATACCGGTTGCGTCGGGCAGATGAATGTGTGTGGGAATGCCATGCTGCTTGCTAACATGATGATTCACAGTTTTATGGCTGCCTGCCCTGATTGAAGGATTTGATTGGGCCTGCATTGATAATGATGATGAAGTGGACATGGCTTACCGAGTTGCAACCTGCTTGTGGTTAAAGCAACCCCACGTTTGGACTCCACTTTCTATCAGTAGGGGGCATTGCAATAGTCCATAGAATGACTTGACTTGTTTAACCTATAAAAGCCTGGTGCCGGTATTCAACTGAGCAGAGCATGTGTGGTTTAGTTATAAAGCCAGAAGGTTAATTTCTGATTGTATTCAAAAGTTGTAAATTCAAATTAGCAGACGTAACCATGATTCAAATGATGTGTGCAGAATAGAAAACTTGTGAAAAATGGCCATTTTTCTTTTTGATCTTTCTTTTTAAGTTACAAATTGATTTTCAATATTCATAAGGCTTTAAGTTATTTAGCTTGTGGACAGTTGATCTAACTCATAGACAATTTAATGGAAATTAAAATTTTTTAACTTTTATAGATTGCTTAGATCTATTTGATGATATAGACATTTATGCCATGAGTTTTGAAAACATCATTAGGAAAATTCATAAGTCAATTAATTTATAATCTTTTGATAATTATAGTATTAGCCATATCCATAAAATCTATATGTGTAACAATAAGGTATTAGCTTGGATTTGATTTAGAAACTGCAAGTTGTTGATTTGATTCTAACAAATAGCATTGGTCTATGAATTTAACAAGCAACCTTGCCTTTCATCAAATATTTTAAAAATTTATTAACTTATAAATTGCACATTCATTAACTCGGAAAATTTTTAATTTGAACTTACTTTTGTTCACTACAAGCCTACTTAAATTATTTTTTGCAAATTGTATTACCTACCATATCTACAAAGTGAGAGTATCAATGAAAGTGTAGTGGAAGTAGGGCACCGAAGCAATCTACAAAGTAAAAATAACAACAACAATAAGTAACAATGAACAACTATAAGTGCAGAAGGCTAAGAGCTAGAACATTTAGAAGATGGATCATCAACAATGGTAGTGGAGCAAACTTTAGAGTAGCAGCAATTGGTGTTGTGGCCAACCTCGCCCATGCTATTGCATGGGGCCATGGTTAACAAAACTATTATGTAAAATCATATACCATTTCACTAAGCAATGTTGACATGTGGGAAGGTAAACTAATGTGTAGGGAGGTGGACCCATGCAAGGAGGTGAAACATCACTAGCAAGCAGCTATAAAGTAGAGAACGAAGATGATGGTAAGAGGGGGAGCAAGCACCTCCTTAACAAATCAAACTCTTTTCTTGAACAACTACATCTCTCTCCATTGAGATGCACAAAAATGGGCAGGGGGGCCTATAGGGGCTAAGAAACTAGAGGGTGGTTGTTTTCTCTCTCTTTTTTCTCCTATTTTTCTTGGGGGATAATGATGTAGTTGTGCACAAACAGTGGGCACGATAGGTGGGTTTTATAGTTCCATTTCTTTATTTTTGGCAATAGACCGATGATAGTCAGCAGTGGTAGAGTTGCATGGATGACAATCAACAATCTTAACAAGAAACCAAGAGGCGGTATTTTTCTTTTCCCTTTTCGTGGTAGACTCGTGATAGCAAAAAATGTAGGATTGGAGATAGCAACGCATCTACCAACACATGATAGCAAGATCTAGTAGAGCTCTCTCTCTCTCTCTCTCTCTCTCTCTCTCTCTGTGCTACGGTGTTGCAATAGTAGATAGCAGCAATTGTAGGCATAGTTTCTATAATTTCATTCTATTTTTAGTAGGGGATGCATCCACATCAAGGTTCTCCAAATAGGGACAAATTTCCCTCTATCAAGCTAATGACAAGGCATGTTCTGTCTATGTGTCATAGACACATCAACGGGCTCCTTCATCTAGCCTCTTCTCTCTTTGTCCCTCCTCCAATGGCTATAGGTAGTGTTGGCTACACCAACATCTACAACAGATCAACAATAAACAACAACAACTAGGAAGCATGGAAAATTTATTTTGGTTACCCTTTATATTCCTGAATTTAAGACACTTATTCCAATTAAAATTTTCGTTTTTTTTACTATTTTCAAAAGGCTACATAGCCCTCTCCAATTGAGACTATTCCTAGGTTTCGGTTAGCCATACGAGAGGCACCCTAGGCAATAGTATCCTAAAAATTTTTTTTCTTTTCTAGGTGTTGGTGCATCCAAGATTTATGCATCAACACCTTTTTGGTGTTAGAAGGAGAGCCTTTTTCCCGCATTTTGTTTATCAGCTCTTCTTGCCATTTTCTTATGGCTATTTTATTTCTCATCTTGTCTTGGAAACTATTGAATTTTTTTAAAACCTTTGTCTTCAGATCCTTTATTTTTTACCTTTTTCGCATGCTTCCCATTTTCTAAAAATTGTTGTTATTGAAACCTTTTTTCTATAACTCTTGTTTCCGAGTTCCATTTTTGAATTTTTGATTTTGGTGATCCTTACCTAAGTCCTAACTTGGGTGAGGTTGTTTTATTATTCAATTTTAAATTTATTTTTTAAAATTCTTCTTATTTTATATTTTTCTTTTAAGATTTCATGGTTTTTGTTACTCCTTGCACTTGCATGCAATTTTTTGTTTGGGGGCTAAGTGTTGTGGCCAACCTCGCCCATGCTATCGCATGGAACCATGATCAACAAAACTATCTTGTAAAATCATACATCATTTCACCAAGCAATGTTGACATGCAAGAAGGTGAATCAATGTGTAAGGAGGTGGATTGATGTGTGGGAAGGTGAATCGATGTGTGAGGAGGTGGACCAACATGTAGAAAGGTAAAATGTCACTAATAGGTAGCTATAAAACAAAGAACAAAAATGACATTAAGAGGGGAGGAGGGGGGCAGGGGGTGGTGAGGGCCTCCTTCACAAATCAGGCTCTCTTCCTAAACAACTACATCTCTCTCCATTGAGGCATATGTAGATGGGTAGGGCGAGTCTTTAGTGGCTGAGAAACTAGCGAATGACGATTTTCTATCTCTCTCTTCTATTTTTCTTGGTGTGATAGTGGTGCAACCATGCATAGATGATCAATGTAGTAGGTTGGTTCTACAATCCCATTTCTTTATTCTTGGCAATAGATTGATGGTAGTTAGCAATAGCAGAGCTACATGGATGATTGTCAACAATCTCAGTAGAAAACCAAGAGGTTGCAGTTTTCTTTTCCCTTTTCATCGTAGACCCATGATGGTTGCAAACGTAGGACTGGAGATAGCAACATGTCTACTGGCACATGACAACAAGATTTGGTAGCTTTCTCTCTCTCTCTCTCTCTCTCTCTCTCTCTCTCTCTCTCTCTATGCTATGGTGTTGCAGCAATAGATAGCAGCAGTTGCAAGCACAAGTTCTACAATTCCATTCTATTTTTGGTGGATGGTGCATCCATGATAGGATTCTCCAAACAAAGTCAAATTTCCCCCTCTCGTGTTGGCAAGGGGCATATTTTGTTTATGTGTCAGAAACACATCAACAAGCCCCTTCATCCAACCTCTTCTCTCTCTCTCCCTCCTCTGATGGCTATAGGCAATGTTGGCTATGATAACATCTATAATGGACTAATAGTAGCAGCCTAGAAGCAGGGAAAATTTATTTTGATTACCTTTTGTATTCTTGAATTTGAGATACTCATTCCAATTAAAATTATTTTTTTTTACTATTTTCAAAAGGCCACATAGCCCTCTCCAATTGAGACTATTCTTGAGTTTCCCTACCCATACAGGAGGCACCCTAGGTAATAGTATCCTAAAACAAGTTTTTCCCCCAATGTTAGTGTAACCAAAATTTATGCATCAACATATGGTAGCAAGTAGCAATGGATAGCTATAAGTGTGGAAGGTTAAGAGTTGTAGCAACTGAAAGATGGATCAACACTGGTGGTGAGCAATGGCTAGAATTGCCACATGAGTTGCAATAGAGTAGTAGTAGAGACAAGTAAAGGGCAACTGCTACTACAATAGGAAGAGAAAAAGAAAAGTTCTAATATTCAACTACAAAGAGCTTATATTTATTTCCACCATGGAAGTGTAGAATTAGCAAGCAACCAATAACAAAAGGTATAAAGCATCAGTCTTATGGACTCTTTGTAGTGGGAATTGTGGAGCTGTACAATGGATAGTAGAGTGGTCTATTGCTATTGCAATAGCAATCACTCATCTTTATTATGGCATGCTTGATCATGTGCATCAAATGTACTATAATGCACATGAACCTAACATCCTCCCATAATGCACATGAACCCAACATCCTCCCAGTCACCTAAGATAGCATATGCCATAAAGGCTTCAACTGTGCTCATCTAGCAACTAATTCCTTTTGTAAAGCCAAATCCATGATGTGATCCATCTAAGTTCCTTTTTTTATATTTGGAAATTGTATATTGGTAACTAGTTAAGGCCAATATAGAGACATCAATCCTAGAGTAGCTCAAAGATGCTCCAAACTTATCAAAATCACATTGGCCCAAGTATCTCTAATTCCTTCAAGTGTCATACTTAACCTCTTGTTTATAATGAGTGAAGCAAGATATTCATGATCATATCGCTACTCAAAGGTAATATAACTTGGAAACTATGAATAAAGTGCATAGATGTGATCAAAATGTTAGCCCTTTATTCTAATGTTGTTAGGCTTTAAATCAAATATTTTCTCAGTGATGTCCTATGAGGCCATATTATTCATGACTATATATACCATTTTAAAGTAGCAATCATCAACCTTTCATTTGATGAGATAGTTAAAGGTTAAAAGAGAACTTATGTAAAATAACTATGTTGTATTCATAAGGACTCACATGATGAGGAAGTAAGGATCTATTCACTTACATTCTTACACTTCGATTATTAGCACATGTACCATGAAATACATGCTATAATAGAGAGTCTCATCTACAAGTGAGTGCATGTCTCTTTCTCTAATACAAAAAGAACCTTGGTTCATTTGGTTCTTAAGAAAATAACCTAAGTTCTTTATGATTGATGAATTGTGGTTAACCAGGCCCCATATACTAAGCTTGCTGCATATACTAGGCACCATATACAAAGCGCGTTGTGTATACACGGCCCCCGTATACGCAGCCCCATATATGCAACATCTATTCTAGCCTATAAATAAGCACACACCCGTCACGCTTAGGCATCTTAGGAATTAGTTGTAGCCAGACTCTTGCAATTTGTTCCCGTAAGAGTTAGAATATTTTCCTAGTGCATGCCCGTAGTGTGATGCTTGTAATTGTACGGAACCTTTATTCGAGTGTAATGTACTTGAACACACACATGATTGGAAATAAAGATCAAGATTACTTCATCATTGCAGCGTTCACTTAGTTTAATTATTTAATTGTTATTGTTATTTATTATTTTCTTAGTTAATATTTCTTTACCATCATTTACTATTCTTGTTGTTAACTGCCGAATGAGTACGACTTAATCACAAGCATTTAATACTTGTTATCATTAATTCTGCCGACTATGTCTGTCCGTATTCATAAGGTTTGGATAGTGACTTCGTGGAGCTCTGCCTGCAGTTGCAAAGGAGTGGACGTTACTCCCTGGATATTGATGGGACTTTGAGGGGTTTCCAGGGGACTGGTCGTGGGTTGCGTCAGGGCGATCCCCTCTCCCCCCTTCTCTTCCTCATGCTGATGGATCTCCTGCAAAGTTATTGCGTGGATGAAGGTGTCCAGGGCCTCGATGTGCATGGTGTGCATTGCCTCACCGCTCACTACGCGGACGACACCATGATCTTTGTCAGGGCTGCTGTGCCGCAGGTCAAGGCATTGATGAGGGCGCTGGACCGATTCCAACGGGAGGTGGGGCTGCAAATGAATGCGGGGAAGTCCTCGCTGTACTTCACACACACCCACCCGGCGGTGCGCAGTAGGATTATTCAAATTTTGGGGATTATGCCTGGGGAGGAGGAGGATAAGTATTTGGGCATCCCCATCCACAACTGGCATCGGAAGCAAACCTGGCAGGCTCTACTGATGCGAATCCTGCAGTGCACGGTCCATTGGACGAATCAATTCCTCTCTCGTAAAGGAAAGATCATTCTGGCAACCGTGGTGCTGGGGGCAATGGCCAGGTTCAGGGCTTCAATCGCCGCCTTACCGGCTGCCGTGGTCACAAAGATTGATATGATCCTGCGCAACTTCGTGTGGTCGGGAGGGAAAGGGGGAAAGAAGATGCACCTGGTGGATTGGGCCACCACTGCGCGGCCCTGAGAGGTGGGGGGG
>MNCI01018850.1:29852-50021 GCA_015680685.1 Gnetum montanum | reverse complement strand
AAAATAATATTAAAATAATCAAACTAACCATGATCACAACTTAGCCAAGTGTAACTACCCCAAGGGATAAGGTATTCAAAATGTTTCAAATTTACACATTTAAGTGCTAATCCTTGGTCATGTTGTGATTATAGATGGCACCTAGACCAAAATGCTTGCAAGAAGGAGGATTATCTCAACCAAGGGACAAATGACCTAGAGCTAGAAGGGAGTAGCAAGAACAAGCCAAAGAATAGGTAGTAGAAACTCATGTGATGGAACCTCTTTTGGACAAGCCTGAAGTGGAATCTATTTGATAAATTCCCGACAAAGCAGTCATTACTAAATAAACCCATTGAGATGAGGTGCCAAGACTGGTGCTAAGACTAGATGCAACATTGACTTAAGATTGCCTTGATCAAATCAAGCCTCATGACATCCAAAATTCAGTTCTCCAAGAATTGAACTTTGGACCATTCTTAGAACATGCTCCACTAGAAGTCAATATGCAATTGTAGAACTCTCCCATATGGCCAATCATTGCTTCCAGTGGAGAATGGTACATGAGATAGACATATCTCTTCTAGAATGGTAGGCAAGTGGGATCCATTATGAAGATCAAGGAAATTTAGGTGTCCTACTTGGTGGAGGCCATTGTGTAGGCCCTTGGGTTACCTAATATTGGAAAAAATTTGACAGAGATCTCTACACAAGTAGATCTGAAGGCAAAGAAAGAGTGAACCCAATGATGTTATGAAGTGGACTGCAAGGAGTATGGCATACTAACACTAGCAGAGCATGTATATTTCAAGATAGCAGCCTATCACCTCAATTTGATGATGAGGTCTAGTAAGGTAACTACTTTCTTTGCTCGTGCATGTGCTGATTTGAATGGAAAATTCCCTGTGAACCTCTATCTAGAGATAGAGAAGTGATTTAAGAAAAATGAATATGGAAGAAAAGCCTTGCCCTTTTCCTACCTTATCAAAAAATTATGCAAAAGGATAGGAGTAGTTTACTACACCAATGATACAATTTGGCATACTCCTACCTCTTGGGAAAAAATGATGAAAGACAAGATCCCTGCCACAACCAAGGAAGAGGACCGGCAACCATCACCTCCACCTCCCACTCATGAAACACACTAAAGTCTTGCATTGCCCTTGAACGAATGCATGAGATTCGAGAGTAGCTCTTGTATGAGTAGGAGCAATGAGTAGGAACAAGTGGTGGAAATCCAACTATGTATCACCCATCAATGAGTCACCTCACCAACATGGCTTAAACCATTAGCCAGATGGAGGGAAGTGGGCCAATCTTTTCAGCCCTAAGAACACTACTACCTATGAGATTGAATCCTAACACCTGAGAGGTAATGATCTCTCTCACACAAAAACAAAAATTCTTAAACATCTCTGGGAATGACACTACTTTCTTAGTGCATTTGAAGAAGGGTGAGGAGGAAACTGTCTTGGTGCAAAGGTAGTTGTTGATAGAATTACTGAGGCATTAAATGCACTTGCAACATCTATACTAGATGTTTCTATACTCAGATATGTGTAAACATCCTCATAGTTTATGGTAAATTGAGCACAACCCAACATAAGGAGTTGCTCGATCAACTGGTGGGAACTAGGCAATCAATTCTAGATGTCTTTAATCTTCTAGATATAATCACTACAACCTAGTTAAAGTTGCTAGAAGCAAAGGGTAAATGCATTATCATGGAAGGGAAACTTAAAATAGCCTAGGCTCAAAACCAACACTTGGCTACAAAGGTTGTTGATTTCAGAGCCTACTTTGTTGATCTTACACTTCTTAGCCTTACACTAACCCATTATGAAGCTTTTTAAAAGCTTCAAGAAAAGCTCAAGAAGGTTGAGGATGTGAAGGAGATGATGATCTTTGATCAATCCTTGGCCAATGTCACCATGCATAATATCTAAAAGGCCCTAGATCAGACTCACTAGGAGAATGTCACCTTGACCTTAAAAATAACTACCTATAGAATGTTGATGTGAAAAAGCATCAAATGCAAGATTTCATCCATCAACAACAAGAGCAGCTAGGTAGAGTAAACACTGAACTAAGGAGATTGGAAATCAAACATAGAAATCTCTCCATGGAGAAATTCCAAGCCCTTCACCATAAATCAACAATAGAGGTAGTCTCCTAGAAAAATGAAGCTCTCAAATTTTAGAGAGTTAAAAATCACTACAAAGATTAGGTTGGTCTACAAAAAGAAATCAATGAAAAACATATTCAGATGATGAAGGTGAAACTTAATGAGTTCCTCCAGCAACTCAATGAAGGAGGTGATGTTTGGTAGCCTATCTTTGATGGGCTTAATGACTACAACAAGGTAGAGATCCACATAAAGGAGCTATAGATCAAGGAGATGACAAAGTACATGAAGCTTGCCAATCTCCATTATGTAAATTTGGCAATGTTGACTACTGGATGTCCATGGTCTAGATTAGAGAAGCATGTGGCTAGCTCGTACTTTTTGTGCAAAGTTGAGTTCAAGCATCATAAAGATACCAAGTAGAAGCTTGAGGTGGCAAATGCAAAACTTGATGTTCTCAGGCAGTGCTTCACCAATCAATGATCTATAACTAAGAACCTAACTAGGAGAATGAGTGACTGCCAAGAGCTACAAAATTTAGTAAAGGCATTCAATGTTGAATGTAAAATTTTTGCTACCTAGTTTATCAATGCGAAGGAGATGTTTCCAGCAATGCCTTGTCCTTAGGATGCTCCTACACTAGCCCACATTTGTGATGTAGCATAGACTATGAATGATTCCAAGAGTAAGAAGGAGAAGATGAAGGAACTATTGGATGTCTTCTATCTTCCACCAAAAGTTGTAGCTGCTACAAGATAACCACAACCACTTTAACCATCGCGTGCTCCTAAAGCAGGAGAAGGTCCTTTGGAGCATTAAGAACCTCCATTACCTAGGATTTTTTGAACTTCTTCCTCATCCATAGACCATCAGAGGAATTATATTTGTCATTTTTGTCCTTGTGTTCAATTTTTCTATCTTGAACACCAAAATTTTGTAATGATTGTAATTTCGTACACTCGGGCACTTAGTGTTTGTTCATGTGTGTTGTTGTGTATATGCATTTTAGTAGATAGTCAATAATCCCATACCATCCCAAAATTTTGTAAGAGACTTTGTCCTCCTTTTTTTCACTCAAGGATGAGTCTTCATCCATTTGTGGGGGTATGATGAGTCACATTTTCTAGGTTACGTCAACACGACCTTGTCGATGTGGTCACATCACTGATGTGTTGATGTGGCCTCATCAATGAAATGTCTATTTTTACCTATAAATACATGCTCAACTGTCATGTTTATGATATCTTTTGTCATAGTTGTAGCATAGCTCTTGCAGTTTTGTTGCTTGAAAGTTAGAATATTCTTCCAAGTGCCTGTAGTAGGAGTCAAAGACTGTACGAATCTTTATTCAAGCACTATTGTACCTAAGCATGATATTGTGTGCAACAATAAAGAAAATATTTCTAATAAACCTTGTAGCACTTTGAAATAGATTAATTGTTTATTTATGCATTTAATGTTTTATGCAATTTCCTTTAATGTTTTAAGTAATTAAGTAATCAATAAAGCTAAATTAAATAGTGACTAATTATGCACATAAGTATGATCATTTCGAGCATATGCTTAGCACTTGGTAATCCTAGTAACACTTAACGTTTGGTAACCAAGTAGCATTAAAAATGTTCAAGATGTGTATGGCAAGTGGAAATGGATGCTTCTGTTAGGATCAATTAGGTGTAGCTAGTTTGATTAAATTAACAATTTAATTTTTTTATTTTATTTTATTCTTTATTCTTTATCCTTAGGCAACTTAAAACATAAAACATAAAAATCATATGCCTCAGTTGCACTTAACCATACCTTTGCATTTCACAAGTGTAATTGGGATGACAATGATTGTAGTAGGTAGTTTCACTTCCTAGAGACCAATGTACCTAGAAGGCTATAAGTCCATGAAATTTGACCAGATCACGCATGAATGCTTAGTGATTTATATGCTTGGGTGTAGGGTCTACTCGCTACTCATCAATTTTGTAGAATTTCTTTCAATTCTATGAGCCTATTCTTTATAAATGTTAACATGGCTATAAAACCACTTCATGAGTTACTTCTTTGCCTCATGAGTTTGATTTATATAAGAATAAGTTGATGTGATGAAACTATTTTTGAACTAGCTTTTAGAACCTAAGCTTAGCTCTACTAGCTAGATCATTAGGCTTACATGGCAAAACTAATAGGAACAAGCTTTGTAGAGCCACTTATCGACTCTACGAACCTATTCTATGTTAGTAGATTTGATTTAATTAAGTAATTTTTCATGCTCTTTACTAAACTAAAATTTATTCTTAACAAGCTAATGTAATAAACATACTTTAATAAATCCTTTTTTGAATTCAAATCGAGCATCTCTCCTTAATGTGAGGGTTTCTGTTAGTGCTCAAATGTTTGTTCTAATGCCTATTAGTATGAAACTAATTCATAGACTCTCTAATTTCATTTTTAATGAGTTCAACTTAACTCATAGATAGGAAAACATGCTTTCAAGCCAATAAGCTTTGTTCTTGATGTATAATTTAGTTAATTTGTGTAGCACCTCATTTAATTTAAAAACCCTAGCTCTTTGATCTCACCAATAACAAATTGGAATATTTTAGGATGATTTTCTTAGCTTTAAAATTTTTATCCCATAAATTTTAATCACTTAAATCTGTGTCATATCTTTACTAAGAATTTTTCCAAAATTTCTTACTTGAGATTTTTCTTACCAAAAACTCAATGCATCGAACCCTAACTCATTCTTACAGTAAGATCAAAGTTAAGATGCAAACTTAACCTCTACTCTATTAATGACTGAACTATTATCACAGATTACATTATGGAAAAGAGGTTTTGAGCTCAAATGAATCTTATCTCTTAGCTTTTTTGCAAATGCTTCCTTTTAAGAATTTTCTTCAATTTAGGACTTCTTTTCTTTTATGTTATCCTAATTGATGATTATTCAATGAAAGTGGCATATTGTTACAACAACACAAGGTTTGTAGCTTTGTATCTTGCAACTTTGGAATTAGGAACGTAGATGCACAAAAGTCCCCTAAGATATGACTATAAGAATAAAGAAATTTTTCCTTTGAAATTTGATTTTTGAAAATTTAGCATCTAAAAGGCATGACAAAGTGGTACAAGGAATAATGTGATTTTCTAATAGCTCCAAAGAGAATATATTTAGCTACTAAGACTCGCAAAATCCATCAACCTGATGAGACAAATATGGTCCATCAAAGAGCTACAAATAAAAAGGTCAATCAAGCCAAGGATGAAGCACCGAAACAATTAAAAATAAGCTTATCTATGAAGCTTCCTGCCTCTAAATGTGATCAACTAGTCATTGAGGTCTACAAATGGATAGAAAATAAAGATCATCCTTTCTCTAGAGATTTTATTGATTAGTATTTAGCTTTGATGGAAGAAAACTACTTCTCTTAAAATCTTCAGGATCTAAAAGAGGCTATGTTTGGTAAAAGACTCTCACCAAATAGAGCTGAATATGCAAGGATGAATGCAATCAATAAGATAAGAATTGAAAGAATAAAATCTATATAAGAAAAGAAATAATAAGAGCTTCTTAAGCAACAACAACAATAGCAAGAGCTACTCAAGTTACAAGAGCTATAGCAGCAAAAAAGGTAATAAAAATAGAAGCAATGGAAAAGTTCATCAATAGCTTTAACAACTTTGAACTTCCCCTCAGGCTATTAATGTAAGTAGCAACTCGATCCTTCAAAGTTAAAGAAAAAGAAAAAAGAATCATTCTTAACCAAAACCTCTAGACCAAGCTAGAAATTGAAGCAAGTGTTATCTTTCATTATAAGAAATATGATCCTTAAACTAGAGGTCTAAATTTGGTGATGTCCCATCAAGATATATCAAATACTATAGTTGTTTTAATAATGAATATTGGGACAAGTAGCTACTAGCGAGATTGCCAACCTCAAAGAGTGTTTGATGAAGAATGAGTAGAAGACCATCAAGCTAAGAGAAGAGTTAATGAGGAGTTCAAAACTACTATTATTATTAACAAGTCATTACTTGGGAACAAAGAGTAGGCTTTGGCACAATTGGAAGAAAAGTGAGTTATTATGAGCTCTAAATTAGAATAAGCCAAGAAGGATAAATCCCTGGATCATTCTTACTTGCTGCAACCAAATTTTCAAGAGTTGATTGTTGAACTCAACTACAATAAGGAATGGATACCAAAAACTCAAGCTAAGATCGAAGAGGCAAAAAAAAATCAATCTATTTTTATTCAGATGAAACACATAGCTCAAGAATTAATTAGAGTGGTTACAATAAAAAGAGATGCATTGCCACAATATAAGAAATATTTCTTAGAAAATATGATGATAGTAGTTGTAAGAATAATGGCAATAGCTACTCAAAAGAAATTAGAGCTAGAATAGATTTGTTCAACTATAGGAGCTATATTAAATGAGCTAAGAGAGTCACTAATTGAATTAGGCACTAGTAAAATAGGATTTGAAGATATTATTTAAAAGCTTGACAACACTGACCCAACTACATTGAATCAAGCCATAAAAACTTTACTCAATTAGAGGAATTTAGCTCAATAGTTATCAATAGAAAAGGTCCATATCTAAAAGATGAAGAAAACTTATTAGGAAGTTGAAAAAGTTTCTAATAGTTTACAATTATACAAAAGGAATGTAAGACTAATTAAGCCATGATGTTGTAACTATTGTAACTGCCAAAAGCTATCATATAAAGCTTTGAGTAGATTTGTAAGAGGGAGGAGGGAGAAAAAGAAGATACTTTTTGGAAAAATCTTGTAAACGTTTTCTTTTAATGGCATTCTAAACAAGTTCCCCTCATCTCTTTTGGCTTTCTTTCAGTTAACATTAAAAAAAATGTTTTCCTTACTTGTTTAACATGATCTATACATAGCTATATTTAAGTGAGTCATAGGGCTTGAAATAAGTTATTTTCTCAAAAAAATAAGGTTTAGCTTATTCTTGTTATTCTAATTGAATGAGATAGCCTTTGTAATTTTCAATTCTTAATCAATTTAGCATAGAATTGAAGTCATTTTTACAACAATTTTGAGTTTCGTGAATAATTTTTTGATCTCAAATGTTTGCTCTGTTTAGCATAATTTTTGCAAAATTTAGTTTTGGAAAGTTTATTGGTATCTAAAAATGAAAGAATGACATATTTTATAAATATTCTTCATTCGCTATTTTAGGTATGTGGAATTTAGAGTTCAACAAATAGAAAGCTATTAATTGTCATCATTACATTGATGGATAGCTAAAAGGGGAAGCTAATAGTTATATACAAGATAACGCTTTCTTTGAAGTATTTGATGATTAATATAGATTTAGCCATAATTAGCTCATTGAACCCAGCAAAAGTGATATGGGGTATTTATGCCTTAGTGGAACCAAAGACCAACAACCATCTAAAATGAGTTATCTAAACTATTCTAGAGCAGGGTCATAATCCTACGCTAGCACATATCCACACTTAGTGTAGCATGTGGAACATTGCCATGAGTATTCATAAACAGTCATTTGTCTACAGGTCTTTTATAGTCTTTTATTTACCTAACCAGTTCTAGGGTTTAGCAACATGTAACCCATAACCACTAGCCTTTTTGAGGATTGGCTATAAGGATGTACATACCTATGCCACTTTCTAGTTGTAGGGACAAACACACCTACATTCTTCCACTTTTAGGATGAGGTATGAGATAGTAGCCTCATTGATGCATCATAGTGGGGATCAATCCATAACTCCCTTCAAGGTATCTCATCACCAACTAGTCCATACCCTTATACTAGCACTACCCACCAACAACCACTACAAGCATCATTGCAAAGACATGTACTAATCAGGCTAGCTTAAGTCATCACATGTCACAAGCACAATATATCAAAAGTAAACATAACATGACCACATATATCCATACCTAACAATCAAATTCACTCCATGAAGATAATACTATAGCATGGCATAACAAAATTTCTTGATACAAACATGCTCCTTGAACTACATATAATTTTATAAAAATTATCACTAGTGTAACTTTCAAAATGATAGATACCAAAAGATAAAACAAATTCTATAATTAGCAAGTATGTAAGAAAACAATCCCAACAACACCAATTTCACCTCAATCAAACTTCTAGAGACAAAGTTATGTGCATTTACAGTTTATTATTAAAATAATAAATAAGAATATTTAATTACCATAAGACCTAACTAGACTCCTTGGAAGTACCACATTAACCCTTATAGTATGACAACCAATTTCTATAAGTCTCAAAGCATTCAATTCATTACATACCATAACATGCGTAATCCATAAAACATAATTGCAAATTTGGCAATCATAAAAATTATGCATTCAAACTCAATCTTTAAGCTATTCATCCCACATGCTCACATTGCATGATCACATATACTAATCCATCACAAAAATATAAGGAAAAGGTAAAGACAATCTACCAATTAAATTTGCTAAGAAAGTTTAAGATAAATATAAAATTTTTAGAAAACTAGAAAGACTTTGTTTTGCTTTAAACCACTTTTGTCTTTACATAGACATGATCACATCAATGCTAAATCTAGGTCAAAGTAAAACAAAATCTATCTCTAAAGCCAAAATTCACAAGAAGTATATAAGTAAGCAAAACAAAAAAGAAACGAGCTCAAATTTAGTTTCTATTCACTAAAAAATGAAGAAAAACATGCCCAAATTTTGTGTAAGTAGTGGGAAGGCTGTGGAAAATTCTATTAGTTTATAAACTATATATAAAACATAAACCTTATATAAAGAAATTTTTTTCCATTAACCTCACATATCATGTGCCATTAGAAAACTGACTTTTTGAATTTTTTTTAAAGAAACATTTTCATAAGTTTATTTCTTTTATTTTCTCCTTACTTAATGCCTCACTCTTCAAACGTGCATAATACCTCGTACTTCAAGCATGCATAATAATCCATTTGAACCTACAAGATCCATATGAAACACATTACACATTCACATGTTAAAATCATATCCATGCATCATTCAACATAGCACTACAATTCAAATGCATAAATACTGAAATTAGACATAAAGTATAAATATATATGAAATAATTGCTTTTGTACCTGATGAAGTCTCAAAGTGTCATGTCAACGGGAACCCATTGACGTAGCATTTGCTACATTTATGAGGCCCCATCGACACAGCTCTACAATAAAGTCTATAAATACATGTGCTCCTACTGTGTCTTGTGTCTTGGCATTTTTTGGTCAATAGAGTAGTTGAACTCTTACAGTTTTATCCATTAGTCTTAGACAATAGTCAATGAGTGCCTGCAGTGTGGATCTGAGTTAGTTGTATGACATCTTATTCGAGTGGCAATGTATTAGTCATGTTTTAAGAAGATTGGAAAAAAAATTGTCCTAAATTTAGATGGTGGTTGTTAGGTTCTTACAAGAAAGCAAATCCTCCTTATTCTTATGTTTCTATCTAAGTGACTTGTTTCAGTTGATTATTTTTCACTTTTGAAAGAATCTTTTTAAAATTTTTGCCCAAAAAAAATTTTAATAGCTCAAACTATGTTGTTAACTTATTGGCATTATTTTTCTCATTTCAAGTATCAATGACAATTTTGTTTGATAGTCAAATATAGTTTTTCTTGTGAACTCTATTAGTTGGTCACATACACTAAGTTACATTTGACAACTTTGTAGTTCTTTGGTACTATTTCATATAGTCCGATTTTCTATGGTCCATGGGAATGCACTAATTTTAATTTAAACTTTTGAATGCTTAATTGTTGAAGCTTTTTGATCTATCTACTATAGTATCATTCTATAAATAGTTTCAAAATATTTTATTCTTGATGTTGTTATGAGCTTGAATTTCAAGTCCCTCAATAGACAATTGTTTAACATTTTGATAGCTCTCAAATTCATCATATACAAGCAAGTTGGGATCTTTTGGAGCTATTGAAATCGACTTTTTCATATTTGATTACACACCATCAAATAACTTTCTTAAACTGTTGCATATTTTTGTGCAATAATAACCATAAACATAACTTCTATCATCATAATTATTCTAGCCTTGTCCCAACAAAATTGAGGTCAGCAACAAACATGAATTCTATTTAATTTTCAATTTTATATGTTCTTGAATAGAAATGCCATGTTACTTGAGTCCATAGTAGGTTATTGGGCAACAATTGGAGTTCTCCTAAGCTTACCAATGTTGAGAATAATTATGCATTTTGGAAGCTTGGGAGACATGACAAAAGTCTCACTTCCCTATTCTTGTTTAGAGATGCATACACATATCACTAGAATTGTTCTTGTTCAAACACATCACTAGAAGGAATCACTGGGAAGCATACCATGCCTGATCTTAGGTTGGTTTAATTATTTTGTAAATGTTTTCTTTGCAAGGAAATAGTACAAATTATTTCATGATAAAATGATCGATATTCTACCATCATTGCATATGAAGTCTACAAATTTATGATTGTGCCCATGAAACTGAGCTTCATTTTTGAGTTTTCTATAGCATACATAGACCAACCTTGGGAAAATATCCTTCATAGTAGTGTTCTAATTCCTTGCAATGGCATGGTTCTTAAGAATATGCCTTTATGAAATTTATGATTGTGCCCATGAGACCGAACTTCATCTTTGAGTTTTTTATAACATACAAACTCATTGTCATACAGCTCTTAAGAAGAAAATAGCACTCTGAATATCAATTTCCATCTTCTTGTCCAGATAGTACATTTTGAATGTCATTTGAATGTTGATGCATTTTAACATACCATCAACAACCTTGGCAAATGCCGCTAAAATGTCTCATATCATTGGAATAACAGACTTAAGAGTAATGGTTATATTCTGTCTTTTAGAGTTCAAGGTTGCACACGCATTTTGTTTCAACCTATAATATGATCAAATATTTCATTTCACTGTTTTTTCCTATAAATTCACTAGTCGATTTGTATCATTAAGCTGCCCCGTAAAGAGACCCTCTAAAGCAATAATGTACATTGTGCCCTTATGGAATAAAGTCTGCCTCTGCATTATGGTTTATGTATTACTTGTTTGTTTTATTTTATTTTTTGAAATGATAGCAAAATTCTTATGTTACAAAAGAATCTAACATGTTTGAATACGCATGGAGATTAAAAATTACATAGTTCTCTCAGAGCTTTACAACTTAACGTGCTTTACAATCTAACACAAAAGACAAATCCCCTTTACCATTCATGAAAAATGGTAAATATGTCATGATCACCGACATCATCATTGGTTCTCCACATCACAGTTCTCAGCTGCTCATGGGCCTTTTCCTTATCTATGGATCTTTTCCTTTCTGCACATTCATTTGGAAACAAGAGCTGAATGTTGCTCCAAATCATAGAATTAACCAGAGGCCCTTTCCTACCTAAATTCAGCTCTCTACGACACTTAGGGCATCGGCTGCCGCAGGCTCTTAAAGAATGGACGAGGCAAGGTTTGCAGAAAGTGTGGGAGCAGGATACCGTGCAAGGTTCATAACACAGATCCAAACAAATAGAACAAGTTAACTCATCTTTTAGCTGTTCTAATATGTCAACCTCCTCATCTTCTTTTGTATCATCAAAAAATTCAATCTCATTCAACTTATTAAAAAACCTCCTATAGTCTCTTTTCTGGCAACATAAATTCAGTTTCTCATTCAAACTTAATTAGCCCAAAGCCCTTAAAAGTAGTCATCATAAAAAATATCAAGGGTGCGGAACATACCTGAATCTGGCTCTCTTACATCTTCTGCTTCGGCCTCCTTAGGGCCTTCAGCAGCAGGTTCAGAAACCCTGGGCATCTTCAGGGGCCTGCGACAACCAGAGGAATCCACATCTGAACCGTTTTTAGCTGCCATGAATCTGCGATTTCTCAAGTTGTATCTTCTACCCAACCTCACTTGCGATTCATCAGACCCAATAACATCGTTATTATCTAACTGCAACTGCAAAGCCAGAGCTGGACCAAATTCGGATCTGCTCCTTTTCTTTCCCCGAGGAAAAGGTGGCATGGTTGTTGGGCTTTCGTTTCTCTGGAAAGAAACGAAGCCTGATTCAGATCCTGCTGCTATCGCCAGTTTCTGTATCGCTAATTGGCTACTGGGTTCGCTCGATGTTGAAGAATTTGCAGGTGTTGCCCTCTTTCAAAACATTGTGCGCGTTTAAATTGAGGGCTTTCCGACGAGGAAGGCTTTAGGAAAACAAAGATGAGCAGGAAAAACTTGGAAGCTTTTTCAAATTCTTGCTTTTCTACTATTAATTTTATATGCAGATATGTGTCAGCCCAGAGAGGATTGCATTATGCTCATGCGTTTTACTACTTATAATGGAAGGTTGACTTTTTGAAAGTTATTTACCATGATACCCAATTACATCATGGTCTAATTTGGCATTTCAGGAGCCTTTCAAAATACTTTTAAAAATTCAATTATTACTTTGTAATTTGGCATCATTTATCTCCTACAGTGGTTATAAAGTGCTTCTTAGGTTTAGTTCATCTACTGAACAAATGGGCATTGAAGCTTCAAATGGGCATTGAAGCTTCAAGTAGTAGAATTAAAATTTTTGTAGTTATTGTTATCTTTTAGCCAAGCATCTTGATGATAACTATTTATTTACATTGACAAAACCTAGTTACCCTCACCATTATCATGCTAAAATTATTAAATTATTTTATTGTGACCAAAGAGGACTCTCTTAGATGGGGATGGTAGTTGGCCTCTTAGCTAAAATAACAATTTAAAAAAATAAACAAAATGAGATGTTAGCTTAATCGTAAAACTCTTTGATGAGAGCAGCTACTCTAATAATTAGAGTGGTTATTATTAGAGCAATTACTTTAATTATTAGAGTGGTAATTATTAGATTAGTTACTCTAATTATTAGAATGGTTATTATTACAGTGGCAATTTCTCTAAAATTAGAGGGGTAGTTTCTCTAGAATTAGAGTGGCAGTTTCTCTAAAATTAAAGTCGCAGTTTTTATATTTATTAGGGTAGTTGCTCCCAAGTCTATAAATACAGTGCCCAGGTGCACAATTTAAGAAAAAGTCTGAAAAAGAAGTCTTAGAAGTAAGTCTTCCAAGGGAAGTCTTTTAGGAGTCAAGTTAGAGTATTTTCCAAGTGGCCACATCAGGAGGTCTAAGTGTGGACAAATCTTTATTCGAGCATTGTGTACTTGAGCACACCTTGTGTACGGCAATAAAGACGAGCTCTTGGATTCATCCTTCCAGCACTTGAGATTTTTTTTCTTACTCATTTATTTTATTTTATTTTATTTTGCATTTATTTTATTTTATTTTATTTTACATTTCTGTTATTAGCACACATAGTACAATCACTTCGAGCATGCGTGTAACACTTGGTAACCCAGTAACGATTAGTGTTTAGTAATCCCAATAGTGTTGCGCTAGTTCAAGATGTGTACAGCAAGTGAAAATGGATACTAGTGTTAGGATTAGTTTAAAGCCTAGTTAATTAGTAGTTAAGTTAAATTAGTCACTTAGTTATCTCTCTCTCTTCTCCCTTATTAGCAGTAGGACATAAAAACATAAAAGCTAAAAAAATCATATGCCTCAAGCTTACTTAACCATACGATCGTGACATACAAGTAAGTTTGGGAAGACAATGATTAATTAACCCATCCTTATTCCACAAAGAANAACCATACAATCGTGACATACAAGTAAGTTTGGGAAGACAATGATCAATTAACCCATCCTTATTCCACAAAGAAGCATAAGCACTTAGTCCTTGGAATTTGATCGGATCGTGCATGAAATGCTTGTATTCGTATAGTTGAGCGTAGGGGTACCTCACCGCTCATCATTGGCGTCGTTACCAAGGACTTAGTTGTTTGTGCACTAACTAAAACATAGANAAGAATACATTGCACACTGAACAGACAAGTATGTCTCCTTCTTCATACAAAGGCACCTCATGCCTAGGAATATGCAATCTTTCCCTGCTAGTACATCAACGCTATCAATGCTCAACACACTGACTGGTGGAATTGTTTGTACATCCCCACCTAGGCGTGAGGATTGTGCAGATTCCTAGGTTGTGTCTCAAGGATCTGTTTGTACATCCCCACCTAGTCCCAGAAGTGCTCCTTTAGCTTTTCATGCTATTTAGCCTCATTTTGCCACTTGCTTATTTCAATAGCTATCTTTTGACAAACTGCGCGTACCTCCTCCATTGAGAGGGTTCGATTCTCCCTGGCTAAACGGCTCATGTCTTGGTTGACCCAGATGAATTGTTCTCACAACTGATAGAAATGTTCTTCGAGAACATTCTTTTGCTTCTCCACAGAGGTCAACCGAAGGTTGTTAGCCACAAGCTGCTTGTTTTCCTCCTGTAAGGCCTTGAGTACCTTGATATGCGCATGAATTTACGCCTGTGCTGTAGAGGCATCCCAAACAGCCTTCTCTTTTTCTTCTACCACCTTCTTATTCTCCATTAGTAGTTTAGTTAGTTGCTCAGTTTTGAAATTGTCTAGCTGGTCTGTGGGAACAAATTGCAAAGGGTGCCACTATGCTACTTGTAGGGCCACGAGCTTTTCTTGCAATTTTTGCACCTCTACTTCAGCATTCTTGGCCCTCACCTCTGTTAAGACCAGCTTCCCCTTAGTGGAAATGAGGTTTGATTGAATTGTTGTAACATCTTGAGGGATGTCAAATAGGGACGTCATTACTTGTCATGTTTGTAGTAATCAATCAAGCACATCCTCATGTTCCACAAGAGTCATTGAGGTTCTGGCCAAATTTTGAGCATCCCGTGCTCCCATGAGATCTACCAGTGGTACAACAGGTACATTGAACGATTCTTTAATGTGTTCTGCGACCACTTCTGCAACTCCCGCTACATCCTGGTGTTGCATGACCAACACTGTGGCCCCTTCACCGGTTTCTAATTACACTTGGAAAGATGCAGTGTTTCCCAAGATCTGTTGTGACCAAGTACTTTCCCCTCCTCCTGTATGGATGGACACCTCACCCCTTGTCCGATCCAAAGAAACCATGGGCTGTATGACATTGTTAATGACGCAGAAGAGATTTGCATCATCATGACTTCCCTAACTAACTGTCTCAATGATGGCCCTGAGGTAGCTCATCAATGGTCTGTAATCTTGCAGTGGCGGTGTTTGATCCTGGCCTATGCTAGGCCCTGCTGCCTATTGTTGGCTAGGTCCTGTACTTGGAAGTTGGTTGGGTCCTGCAAGTTGAGTTGTAGTTGGTCTATTCATCTATTCTTCTTCTTGTTCTGGTCCCAACGTCTCACCAGTGACTTGCCTTGTGGCTGGTGGTTTTAATAGTTCAGCATATGAAGCATTTTGGGCTTTTTAGAGGACATCATTAGTATATCCTCTGATACCAGCACATTGGCATAACTTCCTGATAAGGCAAGGGAAGGGCAACGCCATCTTCCCTGTCTTCCGTTCCTCAAACCGCCTCAAGATCTCTGTAAGGTATAGATGAGGCAGGTTAGCTTTAACCTTTTCCATCAACACTACACAACCTCTTGCCGCATATGTTGAAATCATTTTTAAGCCCTTCATGGGGAAGAGGTGATACGTTCCAATTTTGAAATAGATCCTCTCTTTTGTTATCAACTCTCCAAATGTCTTATCCCTGCCATATGCCCTTTCCAACCAAACTCGTCACACATTAGGGTCTAAACAGGTAGACAATTGAGCAACCTTGGGACCTGTATTCGGAAGGTTTAATACTTCCAAAATGGCTTGTGCAGAGAAATCGGCTGTCACATCACAAATATTAACAGTGTTGCCTTGTTCTCTATTGTGCCAGAATTAGTATGTCTCCCCTAGGTACTAGGCACTGCTTTCAGAGAGGGTAGGCCATAAGGGAGATCCTTTGAGGTGATCCCTAACAGCCTCAGGAGCGAACTCTATAAAAGATTCAAAATTTAATTCCACAATCACTGCAGTGAATGTGGACCTTTCATGGATAGCCTGAACATAATCTTGGAGCAACGTAAGATGTTGCCCTTGTTCAGGTGCTGCAGAAACTCCTCCTTCTGCCTGCCTGGACTGTACAGTAGGAGGGTCCTCTTGATGAATGCTAAATGATTATTCCTCCTATTTTGCTTGTTGTCTAACAAGGACTTGTTCTTCACCCCTCCTAGGTTTTTTACTTCCACCTTAAGCAGGACCTTCCTGTTGTCCACGTTTCGGGGCCATCTGTAATCACACGGGGCCAAGCGTTAGTATGGTTGTTTCTGAAGTTAAGTTATACCTGACTGATTGCCTTAATTAATTAATTTGTTTTATCTCCATGTGATGTTTCCTGAAAGATTATAATAGTGGGTCCTTTTTACTTAGGTGGTTTCCAATTTTAGTTTCCCGATGTACCTAAGGAGATGAAATTATTTTCAGCACATTTTATTCTTAATTTTACAACTAATTACCCTTGATAATGTCCTTTGGGTGATGAAAAATTCCAAAAAAGTTATGTGCTATTCGGCATGTGTCTGTCCCCCACGACTAAGCTGAACACTCTGGGTTCAAGTAGGTTCGAATGGAATGAAAATCGAAGTACCAACAAGCGAGTTATGGATATGAAAGCAAGGGTTGCACAATCGTAAGTCATAGAGAAAAAATTCGAAAAACTCCCCCACGTGAATGGTTGAAAATGATGCTAAGTGTTGCGGGGGGTTACATATATATACATTACAGGGACACGATATCACGTATGATACATCTTGTATGTGATATCGCGTCAGCCACAATATCACATACGCGATATCGTAGCTTATCGATGTTTAGGCCCAAGGGAAAATACCAAATTTTTAGGGTTTTTCATAAATTAATAATGGAAATTATGGACATGTGGCAAGTTTTTAAGGGTTCTAGGATAATTTAACTAGTTCTGAAGGCACAAAAATTATGATAGTGTGGAATTTATTAATAAGGACCTCGGATGGTAGAGAAAAAGGCTATGTGATGGTTCATAGGAATGTTGAATCAAAGGGATAGTAATAAGGGAAGGAAAATCATTGGCAACATGCTAAGGGTAATAAATGGTGTGTGGAAGATGCGTCATGAGTGCAAATTACAAAATATTACACAAGTGCGTCCTCCCCAAAGCAGGTTCCAACCTATAATGCCCTTACGTAACCACACTTAAAAGTGTCTGTGGGCACTCAAAGGGTTAAATGTAATCCACACTAGTTCCATAAAACACACACATGTAAATATCACTGAAATGAGGTAAGAATTCTATGTTATACGAGACATGGGCTACAATTACATGGACAGCAAGATGAGACGAACTACAGAAGGGATTGGAGAGATTGGGACATGAGGTAACTGACCTAGGGCACAATGAATCCTATGTGTAAAGCATGATTAATGTGTCATTAACCCATCGTTCCAAGATCAGGACCAAGTCCATTCCTCTGATTAGTGACACCACATTGTTTCATCCCATGATGAGCGACTATGAGAGTACCATAACAACAAGGCGTATGATCACATAGCATTTTGTTCAAGGGAGGAGTGATTTTTTTTTTGTGGCACTTTCTTTGTGTTTATTTTTTTTTCTTTCTTCTCTTATTTTTTTCAATTGCTGAATCCAAAGAAGCCACCAACCTTCAGGCATGGATGCATGTCTTTCCAGTGGGACCCCCTAGAATAGCATTGGATTTTTCAGTGCCTTTTGATTAATCTTACTCCCATTTTTCGTTAGATCTACAAGGATCTTAGCATAACCATGTTGTGTGATAACTCCCACAAACATCACCAAAGAGAAACCACAAGTCCCCATGATGTCACACCCTAATCATTCCCTCTTGGTCCATCCTTCTTCATTCTGGGTACAATGAACACAAAATTAATTTTAAGTTTCAAGAATGTCAAGAATATCATTGTACCCTCGAACAGAACCTCTTATTGGTAGAATGGATGAGTGGGTGTAATGGGCTTACTATCCACATAATTGATCACTCGAGACTTGATAACATAGAACACACCTCAACCAATGAGCCACATGAGTGTTTTATTTGTAAATGAGATTACTTATGAAAAGCTAAAAAGATAAAACAAGAAATTGAAAAATGAAAAACTGGAAAACAAAAAGTTGTAAAATTAAAAAAATGAAAAAGTAGTTATTAATCCTACTTGTTACTAGACTGGGGGATATCCCCCATAACTAAACGGTTGAGGATGGCAAGGATCAATAAATGAAAGATGAGGATCCTTGCATGTTGGAAATATTGGGACCTGGTCATACTTACCCCATTGGGGTTCACACACCTGACTATAGTAAGCATAGTGGGGCAATTTATAAGATGTAGTTTCAGGATAACGAGCTGACCCACTATGATAATTGAGGCTGTTAGATGGTATGCAAGGATTAGGATGTTGCCCTCCATGGCTATGTTCAATGGGTCGTATGGTTGTTGGAGTGTTAATTGGTGGCCCTAATGAAGTAACATGAGGTGTTGGGTTCAAAGATAAGGGTGCACCATAGTGTTGGACTTGTGCTGAGTTGGAGGGTGCAGTGGCCTTGTAATTGTGTTGTCCCTTTCTAGGGTCATTTCTAAAGAAGGGACGTCTTTGATGTTGCTGAGGTCTCTCACTACTATTGGAAATAGTAGCACAAGTAATGTTTAGAGGTTGTTGTTGTGGTGCAAACACCTTAGGAAAAATTGGTGGCAATGTAGAAGGAGGGGAAGGATAAGAATATTGAAAATTAGGAGAATTGTAAGGTGCACAAGGCAGTGGTTGTGTTGAGGACAAGGGTTGATAGTATTGAGGAGAATGATAATGTGGTGAGATAGATTATGTTGGCCCAGTTGGAGAAACAGGGTATTGAACTAGATAAGCATTTGGATTCAGATGATATGAAGGGTGTCTCCAGTTTAGGGATGGCTTCCCCCATGACTGGGATTTTTTCCGCTACAATTGAACACAGTATCTCTGTATGAACTTTGGATGTAATGTGCTTCCCCAATGCTCATATAAATGTAACAAGATTGGGCATTGGCCCTTGGGGTGATCATACAGGAAAATGTTGCATTCATACGTGTGATTGGAAGTTGAGCTCTTATTTTCCTTATCCCTTCTTTCCGATTGTCTACTGATACTTTGTCCTACTTCTCGGGTTGTCAAAACTCTATCTCCAATGATATCGATATATTCTCCACACTTTTTATGCATCCATTCCAACATCTTATTGATCTTTGCCTCAACTTCTTCTAATGACTGTTGTATTGGCAAAGATAATTCTTCCTCCTTGAGATAGGTTGATTTCTCCTTTTTGTGATTATGGACCTCTGTTAAGTTGAGATTTTGGTCTCGTTAATGTTTTTCAACACTCTACCATCTAGCCAATTCTCCTTCTTCTTCTGCTACCTGCTTAATAAGCTCTTGGACTTGATGTGTTCATATTTCGTATAGCTAACCTTGGGCATACATTCCTAGGGTCTCTTTGGTTGCATCGCGAAGCCCATCAATGATATGATACATTAGCCTTTCCTCGGAGAACTCATGGCCTAGATAGTTGTTTAAAAGTGCATAATATCTTTCTAAGGCCATGTCCAAGGGTTCATGTTATGCTTGTTTCCACTCTTGGATTTCTTTCCTCAAGGTTGACACTCTTGCATAGGTTTGATATCTTTCATTAAAGAGTTCTACCATTGTTAGCCAACATCGTATTGAATTTGGTTTTAATGATCTATACCATACTTTTGCTTTGCCAACGAGTGTCATAGGAAAGAGCTTGAGTTTTTTCCAACCATTATCAATGTTGTTCCATGTACAAGCATCGTAGAAGGCTTGTATATGTTGATGTGGATCTAATTCATAGCCTCCTAATAAATTGGGAAAGTTGTTTAAATCGAGCCTGGATAGATGACTCTCTTTACGATGCCTAGGGGAGATTCAAACAGCCTCTTGTATTTGTGTTAGGCTTGTAGTGGACAATAGCGGTTCATCGTCATTGGGTAAGTTATGCTTCTGTGCATTGGGATGATGTTGCCTTCATTTATGTTTATAAGAAACCTTCACCTC
>MNCI01018850.1:11343-25601 GCA_015680685.1 Gnetum montanum | reverse complement strand
AGGATTAATAAATATTTTTCATTTTCTTTAATTTTACAATTTTTATTTTCCAGTTTTCCAGTTTTTCATTTTTCAATTTCTTGATTTATCTTTTTGTCTTTTATCTTTTTATCTTTTTATAAGTAATCTCATCTATGAATAAAACACTCATGTATCTCGTTGGTTGAGGTGTGTTCTATGTTATCGAGTCTCGGGTGATTGATTATTTGGACAGTGAGCCCATTACATCCACTCATCCATTCTACCAATAAGAGGTTCTATGTGAAGGTACAGTGATATTCTTGACATTCTTAAAACTTAAAATTAATTTTTTTTTTCATTGTACTCCAAATGAAGAGGGATGGATCAAGAGGGAATGATTAGGGTGTGACATTAAGGGGACTTTTGTATTCTCTTTGGTGACATCTATGGGAGTTATCATGCAACGTGGTTGTACTAAGATCCTTGTAGATCTAATGTAAAATGGGAGTAAGAGTAATTAAAAGGCACTCAAAACTCCAATGTTGTTCTAGGGGGTCCCACTAGAAAGACATGTGCCCATGCCTTAAGGTTGGTGGCTTCTCTGGATTCAGGAATTGAAAAAAAAAAGAAAAAAAAGGGAAGTGCCACAAATCAAAAATCACTCCTCCCTTGAACAAAATGCCAAGTGATCGTACGCCTTGTTGTTCTGGTACTCTCATAGTTTCTCATCATGGGATGAAACAATGCAATGTCACTTGTCAGCAGAATGGACTTGGTCCTGATCTTGTAACTATGGGTTAATGACACATTAATCATGCTTTACACGTAGGAATCACTATGCCCTATGTTAGTTACCTCATGTCTCAATCTCTACAATCCCTTCTGTAGTCCGTCTCATCTCGCTATTTATGTAATTGTAGCTCGTGTCTTGTATAGCATAGAATTCTTACCTCATTCTAGTGATACTTACATGTGTGTGTTTTGTGGAGGCAGTGTGGATTACATTCAACCCTTCTAGTGCCTACGGACACTTTTAAGTGTGGTTACGCAAGGGCATTATAGGTTGGAACCTGCTTTGGGGAGGACCCACTTACATAATTTTTTGTAACTTATACTCATAACACATCTTCCAAACACCATTTATTACCCTTTTCATATCTTCAAAAATGTTCTTTCCCTTATTACTACCCCTCTAATTCAAACATTCCAATAAACCATTTCATAGCCTTTTTCTCTCCCTTACCACCCAAGGCCCTTATTGATACATTCCACAACCTCATAATTATTAGTGCCTTCAAGAATTGGTTAAATTACCTTGGAACCCTTAACACTTGTCCACATGTCCTTAACTTCCATCACAATTTCAAGAAAATCTTAAAAATTCGATATCCTTCATTGTGCCCTAATATTGATAGGCCGAGATATCGCGTACGCCAAGATATCGATAGGCCGAGATATCATATCATCAAAACCTATATATACGTGACCCCTCTGCACCACTTAACTTCATTATCAACTATTCACATGGGGGGAGTTTTTCAAATTTCTCTCTATGACTTGTGATTGCGCAACCTTTGCTTTCATATCCATATCTCGCTCGCTAGTCCTCCAATTTTCATTCCATTTAAAACCTACTTGAACTCGAAGTGTTCAGCTTACTCATGGGGGAGCAGCACACACTGAATAGCGCATAACTTTTTTGAAATTTTTCATCGCTTGAAGGACATTATCAAGGGTAATTAGCTATGAAATTAAGGATAAGTGTGTCAAAAACAATTTCATCCCCTTAGTTACACTAGAAAATCAAATTTGAAAACCACTTAAGCAAAAAGGACTAAATATTATAATCTTTTGGGAAACATCACACGAAGATAAAATAAATTCATTAAGGCAAGTAGTAAGGTATAACCTAACTTTGGGAAACAACCTTACTAACGATTGGCCCCGTGTGATTGCAGATGGCCCCAAAACACGGACAACAGGAAGGTCCTGCTTAAGGTGGGAGCAAATGACCTAAGAGAGGTGTAGGAAAAGTCCCTACCAAACAGCATGCAGAGTAGGAGGAACAGTCATTTAGTATCCACTAAGAAGACCTTGCTACTATACAATCAAGGCAGGTGGAAGGAGGAGCTGTTGTAGCACCTGAATAGGAACAACATCTCATGTTGCCCTAGGATTGTATTCAGGATATTCATGAAAGGTCCATATTCACTATAGTGATTGTGGAATTAAATTTTGAGTCTTTCGCAAAATTTTCTCTAGAGGCCATTAGGGACCACCTCAAAGGGTCCCCATTATGGCCTATCCTCTCTGAAAGCAGTGCCTGGTACTTAGGGGAAACATACCAATTTTGGCACAACAAGGAACAAGGCACCATGGTTAACATTTGTGGTGTGACAGTCGATTTCTCTATTTAGGCCATTTTGAAAGTATTAAACCTTCCAAATATAGGGCCAAAGGTCACTTAGTTGTCTACACGTTCAGACCCTGATGCATGATGAGTTTGGTTGGAAAGGACGTATGGCAAGGAAGATAAGACGTTTCGGGAGTTGACGATGGAAGAAAGGATTTACTTTAAGATGGGAACTTATCACTTCTTCCTCACAAAGGGCTTGAAAAGAATTTCAATGTATGTGGCTAGAGGATGCACAGTGTTGATGGGAAAGGTTAATGCTAACCTACCTCATCTATATTTTACAGAGATCCTGAGGCAGTTTGAGGAATGAAAGACAGGGAAGCTTGCATTGCCCTTTCCTTGTCTTATTAGGAAGCTGTGCAGACATTTTGGTATCAGAGGATACACCAATGATGTCCTCCAAAAATCCAAAAATGCTTTATATGATGAACTATTAAAGCCACTAGCCGCAAGAAAAATCACTGGTGAGACGTTGGGGCCTGAACAAGAAAAGGAACAAACGGTAGGGCCAACTGCAACTACACTTGCAAGGCCCAGGAAACTTCCAAGCACAGGACCTAGCAACCAACAAGAATTAGGGCCTAGCACAAGCCAGCAGGATGATGCTAGTTGTGACATCTATCAATATGAACATCCAAAAGAGTGTTTCCCTATGGTGTCACACTTACAAGAGTCTAGGATGTACGCATTGAATCCTTGACTAGCACATAGGCAAGCACCTAGACAATTACCTTATCCTCAAGGAAATCCAAGGTAATTCCACCAGCAACAACAAGCTTATTACCCAAGTAGAGCTCCACCACAACCATATGAACAATACCAATAGTGGCACCAACCAAAATCATGGGGAATGCCACTGCCAAGGCATAGTATCCTTATAGGAAACTAGATCCATATAGGTACTATGTTCAACAACCCGTCTCTTCAAGAAGTTTTGCAAGCCATGCCTCATTTCAACGTCACTATTACCCCTTGAAGTACCATCGAACACATTCAACATCTACTCAAGGGAAGAACCCATATCCATACCACCCTCTTCATCTGTCTGCACATATCCCTCTATCATCTACCTAGTTACCTCTTGCTTCATCCATGCAAGGAGAAATTTCTCCACAGCTACAGCAACAAAATTCTATGAGGGTTATACACTCACAATCAATTTTTCTATGAAGTGGTTTGAACAATCGATCTAGGAAATTATCCTTTTTCCAACCCAATAGTTCTTCTAAACCCTCATAACCTAATGTGGCTAGTTGCCCTACATCCCCAACACCCTCATCCTCTACATCAAATACCCTCGAGTGCCCTTCAATCCAAATGCCACCTCAGATCCACATCATAATGTTAACTCATGTTGTTTTTGATTGGATCAAGGCTGGAAATCTTTTCACAAAAAGATCTAGCCCAGGAATTCCTCTCATTTACTTGCAGATTGCTAGACATGAGCCATGCAAGGCTCTTCTTGATTCTAGTTTCGATGTCAATCTCATCTCTCATGACATGTAGAAGGCCTGGAACCTACCACCTCTTAAGAAGAGAAACATCCATTTAGAATTGGTAGACCAATCGATTACTGTTCCTCTAGGATTAGTGGAAGACATTGTGACCACAATTAGTGGGTGGTCCTATCCTACTAATTTTCTAGTGATCAAGATTAAAAACTGCAAAGGTGACTTTCCCATCCTTATGGGAAGGACTTGGCTAAGCATGGTTGATGCACGTATGGGTATAAGGAACCTTCCCTTGAAAATCTCCAAGGAAAATGAATTTGAAATGTTTGAGAAAAAGCATATTCCATGCATCACATACAGTGATAACAAGTGTAATTGCATGCAAAAGATTTGGTTCATCAAAAGTACATACATTAAATCATGCAAATAGTCTTCACAAGAAACAGATAATCAAAGGTGTCTATACGTAGTAACCATAAAATAGGAGGGCATCCAACAGCTAATAGCTGACTCAAATAGTAGAACATTATGCTTGGAACCAACTAAAAACCTAACATGTGCTTATGTTAAAAGCATGAATGAACTGAACCAAGTTCATCACCAACTCTCTAATGATGAAGATGATGATACCTATTGGGGAGAGTTGGAAATCCCTAATAACTTCAAGCAGGAGCCCCTAGAGCTAAGAGCTTTACCAGTCGACATGAAGTATGCATTCTTAAACAATGGTAAGCTAGTTATAATCAATGTTAAACTTTAACAAAAAGAAAAGTTATTAAAGGTGGTTAACAAATGGCCAACAACCTTTTCTTGATCATATCTTGAGCTAACAAGAATTGATCCAAGGATATGCCAGCATCACATTTATACTAACCTAGCCATGAAGCCAAGAAAGTAGCCACAAAGACAGTTGAACCCCAAATTCAAGCATATCATCAAGGAGGAAATAGAGTAACTCCTCAAGGCAAGGTTCATCTATCCCATCACAGATAGTGAGTGGGTTAGTGCACTCATAATTGTGCCAAAGAAAGGTGGTAAGTGGTAGGTCTACATCGACTTCAAGCTATTGGATATGGCAACATTTAATGATCATTTTTCATTACCATTTGTGGACCAAGTGTTAGATACCATATTCAAGCATTGATATTATAGCTTCTTGGATGGTTATAGTGGCTACAACCAAATCTAAATTGTGTCAAAAGATCAAGCCAAGACAACATTCACGAGTCCCTATGGGACTTCTGCATATTTGGTCTATGCAATGCCCCTAAAACATTCCAACATTTGGTCCTTAGCATCTTTCAACAACAGAAGGGTAGTGGTGTGGGAGTCTTTATGGATGACTTCTTCACCTATGGAGCTACGTTTGAGCAAGCCTTGGACCGCCTTGAGGAAGTATTGAAAAGATGTATGGAAAAAAATCTATG
Organism: Gnetum montanum; assembly: GCA_015680685.1. NCBI lineage: Eukaryota > Viridiplantae > Streptophyta > Gnetopsida > Gnetales > Gnetaceae > Gnetum > Gnetum montanum. Next base: position 20,346 of record MNCI01018850.1, on the reverse strand, counting down.
GCTCAACTAGCAAAATAGTCATCTCATGATCCAAGAAGGTATTGTGTTCAAGCATTGAATTTCAAAAGAAGGGATTGAGGCTAACCCAGAAAAGATAAGGATCATCCAAGGAATTACACGCTAACCAAAGATAGTCAAAGATGTTAGATCATTCCTTGGACATACTAGCTACTACCGACAATTCATAGAGAATTTCTCTAATATTGCAAAGTCGTTGGTTGAGATTATGAAGAAAGATGCTCCATTCATTTGGACCAAGGAGTGCGAACATGCATTCCAACAATTAAAGAAAAAACTCATAGAAACTCTAATTCTATGGGCACTAGACTAGTCCATACCATTTCACATAATGACAGATGCATCTAATTATGCTTTGGGAGCTATGCTTATGCAGTTAGATGATAAAAAATGTCCATATTACATCCACTGTGTGAGCCAAAGCATTGTGGGTGCATAGTTGAATTACACGACAACTAAAAAAGAACTAATGGTAGTGGTGTATGCTCTTGACAAGTCTAGGCACTATGTGCTTAGCTATAAAGTATTTGTGCACACAAACCATAGTGTCATCTGCTTCCTAATGGACAAGCCGACAATGAGCCCTCATATCATATAGTGGCTTGTGATCTTGTAGGAATTTGATCTCATGATGCTAGATCAAAAAGGAGCTGAGAATGTGGTCATTGACCACTTATCTTGATTAAGATGGAATAACAAAGAGGAGGACAACCTACTCTCTAATCAATTTTCAAAAAAAATCCTCTTTATAGGAGTAATAAATGACGAAGTGCCCACAAAAATAACATGGTACAATGACATCCTCACCTATCTTCTCATTTAGGAGATGTCATAAGATCTTGACTTTAGAAAGAAGCAAAAATTTCTTTGTCAGGCCAAATACTTCACGAAAATTAATGGACACCTCTACAAGGTGTGTGCCAATGGCCTAATCAATTGGAATGTCCATGATGAAGATCAACTGCATGCTCTCCAAGATGCTCATGAAGGACCTTGCGAAGGCCACTATGTAGGAGATGCATGGCCATAAAAATCCTAATGGTAGGATAATATTGGCCTACAATATTCAAGGATGTTGATGAGTGGCGAGGTACCCCTACACTCAACCATACGAATACAAGCGTAGCACGCACGATCCAGTTGAACTTTGTAGACTAAGTGCCTACATGCCTTATGGAACACTTAAGGTTAATTATTTGTTGTCTTCCCAGACTTACTTGTATTTGTCATGGTTGTATGGTTAAGTAAGTCTGAGGTATATAATTTTTATAGTCTTTTATGTTTTATCTCCTATGTTAAGAGGTGAAGGGTTAAGAGACTAATTAGCTAACTTTAATTAACTAACTAAGCCTTAATTAACCTATCATTAGCATCTGTTTCCACTTACCATTCACACCCTGAACCAATGCAACCTTGGTTACCAAACGCTAGTCATTGCTGGGATCACCAAGCGTAACACACATGCTCGAAGGGGTCGTACTGAGGCACTTAACTAGGAGAGAAGGGTTGAGAGATATTTAATGAACTAAGAAAGCATTTAAATGATAAATAGTAAATAACAATAAATAAAATCCTATTTAGCCTATTCCATGCACTGCAAGGTTTATCCAAGAAGTTCGTCTTTATTGCCATACACAAACATGTGTTCAGGTACAAAATTTGCTCGAATAAAGATCCGTTCACTTTGGAGCTCCTACTACGGGCACATGGAAATTATTCTATCTCTTGAGGGATCAAACTGCCAAAGATTCACTATGGTCTAGGCCTAAAATCAAAAACAAGGGAGAGTCGCCTCTTATTTATAGATTTGGCAGCAGACCACAATATTGCGTACGCGATATCGCGGCCCATGTGATATTGTGTCCCATCATACCCCCATGACTAAATAAAAACTCATCCTCGAGTTCCTTACAAAATATTGGGATGGTATGGGATTATTAACTCAAAATGGAAATAATGGGATGACATGTGAATAGATCATCATTACAAGACAAGACAAAACTGGTGTTCATGACAAAAAGAGTGAACACCTTTTACATTTGACATCAGGCCTTATTTGACAGCTTAGAAAGAGAGAGAGAATGAAATTTTGCTACTGCCAATGCCAAGATTATGCCTTTCATTGTCCATCCATAAGCGCGTCATCGATCTTGCTCCTTTCATAGCTGCTTTCAGCACTACTCCATTCCAAGTGTTCTCTCCAGATCCAATCCGTTTTTTCATGATTACCATCTGCACACACAACATAGTCTTGATATTAGCAAGGGTAAATGAATTTCAATGCAGTTGATACCTTACTTCGGTGAAAGGTCCATTGGCTAAGTTGTGGTATGGCTAATATAGGTTTGGAGATATATTCATGGCGACTACCAAAGGTGTAGGGGTTAGGAGAAAAATCGAAAAAATTTGGGTCTAGACCCCCATGACTAAGAGCGAACCTCTGGTAGCGATAGAATGAAGAAAGAAAAAGAAAGGTAACAAGAAAGATGGAGAAAAAGAGACAACTATAACATCAATGAAATGGATGTCAAGATGGAACTGAACAAAATAAAATGGATTGCAAAAATGTTAGGGAAAAGAATTGAATTGGTGCACCAAATAGGAATGTCAGTGGGTCCTCCCCAAAGCAAGCTCATGCCCTTAATGCCCTGACAAACCCACATTCAAAGAGTCTATAGGCTCTGAGAATGTTACTTGGAATAAGAGTTAAAGTCTTAACCGCAAGAATTTACCAAAAAGAAAATAATGCATCCACCAAGATATACACTAATGATACAACCGGCAATGAGGTAAACAATGGAGAGAAGGATGGAGAGAAGAGAATGGAATGGAGTCCCAAGAACAAGGTGGTGTACAGTCCCTTGTGGATTTCATGATTAATGTGACTTAGTAGATCCCATTCCAAGTCTGGCCTCAAACAAACCAAAACCAGTCCATCCCCTTGGAGTAACAATAATGCCTTCACCCAAGAGCCACCACCATTCCAACGAAACAAGAAGAGAATGGAAAGTGAGCAGGGCCTTAGTTAGAGGGAACATTTTTATTTTAGTTCCATAACCAGTGCTTGTAGCCCAAATGGTTATTTTGTCTAAGGGGTGAGCTTTGAATTCTCACTATCTTTCTTTCTTTCTTTCTTTCTTTCTTTTTGTTTTATGTGTTTATGCGTGAGAACCACACCATGCAAAGAATTTGTTATTTTTATTAACTCAGCTTTTTGATAATTGGGTAACGTCAGAGCGGTAAGAAAACTCAAGAAGAAAACATCCAAGCACCCAAGAGAATGGCCAACACAAATGCATCAAGTTCCCTTGAAGTCACACCCTTTTCAATCCTTAAGTCCTTCCCTAGTTTGAAAAATGCCCAGTCACCAATTCGTTATAGTTCTTATTTAGAGAGGGACTGTACATTTTCAAGCCAAGAGATACCATAGAACTGGTGGATGTGTGGATGAACTGGACTCATTGCCTATCATATAAAAAGAGACATACCTTAGTATCAACATCATAACTTAAAGGTAAAAATCAAACATTATAATCAATACGAAAATAGTTCATACCATCATGAAGAACACTTATTAGGTGACAAACTTACACGGTGGATAACACACACACACACAAAATGAACAAGTATAACGATGTTGTAAAACAAAAACAAGAAAAGTTAAAGAAATTTGTAAAAAAAAAATGTGTAAAACAAAAACATGTAAAACAAAAATGTGTAGAACAAAAACGTGTAAAAAATGTGTAAAACAAAAACTAAAAAGAACTGAGGGACCCAAATGATTAGCATAGGTGGCCATCTCCCCCATGACTGAATGGAAAGGGAGAGATCCAAAATAATGAACATCTATTTGAATTTCTTAGAAGTGTCCAACTTCTCCCGATTGATATTTTCAGGTTAAGGGGTGGAAGTTGGTGATGCTCATACTTCAATGTATTTATGCCTTCATTTTTGGCATGAGTTATTTCCCTAGTTCATTCCATGCATGTTGGTGGGCTACTTCCTTAATCAGCTGTCAACCACTAGGTGTTTTCTTGTTGTGTGATTGCTACATACAAGCACCTTTGTATCTAAGTTCCTAGGGCACATCGGTTGCATGCAGGAGATGTTAAATTTTGCATCACCCATGATTCCTACATGTCATCATCCTCTAAGTCACTGTATGTGATGCATGGAAATTTCTTCTTCTCGATCTTTCCATAAATTTTTACCTTAGATATTTCCAAGGAAAGATTGCGAATCCCTAGGCATGCATCTATTGTACTTAGCCATGCCCTTCCCATTATAATTGGGAAGTCCCCTTCATTGCTGTTGACCTCTATCACTAGGAAATTAGCTAGGTATGACCAACGACACACAGTGGTAATGATGTCCTCCAAAAATCCTAAGGGAATGGTGATGGACTGGTCAGCCAACTCTAGTTGAATATTGCTCTTCTTAAGTTGGGGCAGGTTCCAAGATTGATACATTTCTCGTGAGATTAAGTTGAATCCAGAACTTGAGTCAAGAAGAGCCTTATGTGGTTCGTTCCTAGCAACTTGGAGGTATATTAAGGGACTTCTAGGATCAAATAGTTTCCTAGGAAGGTGGCCTACCTTGATCCAGTTGGTTACGGTATGTGTTAACATAACCATATGCGTTAAGCTCTGTTGTTGAACTAAAGGGATCTCCGAAGCCTTGTATGTTGGAGGAGTGTGCATTGACTCAACTACTTGTGGTTGTGAGAGCTTGTTTGGGCTTTTGGTTCTAAAGAAAGGTCTTCTCTTCTTACGGTTGTCAAAACTAGCAGCGGGTTAAAGGTTTACGGATCTCGTAGCATTACGTTGGTATGGTTGAGTGGGGAGTTCCCCTTGCATTGTTGGAGCGGGTGGTATGCGAACTAACGGTGTGAGAGAGGAGGATGGATTTGGAGGATGGTATGGATGTGGAGCATCTCTCAAAGGAGAAGGAGTCCTTCTAAAGTACTCCCGAACTTGGTAGTGATGTTGGGGAGTTGTGTGACCCATGGAATCACTTGGAGAAACCGGTTGCTGCACATAGTATCCATAAGGATCGGGTTGCCAGTAAGGGTATTGATGTTTAGGCAGTGGCATCCCCCATGATTGTGGGTGTTTCCACTGCTGGTATTGCCCGATGGGTTGTGGTGGAGTTCCACTTAGATAGTACATCAACGGTTGGTGGAACTATCTTGGGTTACCTTGGGGATAAGGTAACCTTTGTGGTGTCTGCCGTCTATTAAGTCTCGGGTTAAGTGCATACATCCTAGACTCTTGTAGATGTGAGATGATTAGACAACATCCCTTAGGATGTTCATATTGGCAGATCTCACATCCACCATCATCTTCTGTGTCCAAATCCACAACCTCATCATATATATTCATTTTTCCCTTACCCTTGTCACATGCAGGGCCTGAATTTCTCCACTTTTTCTTGTCCTTGTCACTACTTCATTCCTCCTTAGACTCCTCTACGATTTTTAGGACAAGTTCAAATCTACTATCTAAGGAGTCATGTATCTGATCTACCATAGCTACCACCTCCATTGTTAACTTCTGAAGTAGCAATGTTTTCCTATTCACCAACTCTTCGAGTGGTGACTCATCCTCTTCATCGTAGAATCTCACTTCACTCTTCCGGAGGGAAGGATCGCGATTATATTCTTCTATGCTTTCTCTTTTTCATAGCTCCCCTTCTTCTTTGACTACTTGTTCCAAAAATCGATGAATCTCATGGGATCTAAGTTTTGATAGTCTCCCTTGGGCATAAGTCCCAAGGGTTCTCCTAGTTTCATACCTTAGCCAATCTACAAGATGGTGGAGTTGATCCTGCTGTGCGTAACCATGGCCCGAGCAACGATGTAACAATGCATAGTAGTGGCCCATGGCAACATCAAAGGGTTCATGATTGCCCTGCTTCCATCCTTGGATCTACTTACACAAGTTAAACACTCTAGAGTATGTTTGATATTTATCATTGAAGAGTTCTAACATCGTACTCCACCTCCTGATGATTTTCGGTTCTAAGGACTGGTACCAACTCTCTACTTCCTTTATGAGTGTCCTGGGAAAAAACTTTAATTTCTACCACTCATTTTCTATGTTTTGCAAGGTGTAGGCATCGTGTAATTCCTATAAATGATTTTGTGGGTCAGCATTATATCCCTCTTCAAATTGTGGGATGTTATTCATGTATAAGAGCTTGATTCGGCTATCTTTTTGATGCCTTGTCGGGATTCTCACTGCCTCCGTAATGTCTAGCATACTTCGGGTGGCAAGTAGGGGTTCATCATGATCATCTCTTTCATGATGTCTATGATGTCTACGTTGTTCCCTACTTTCCCTTCTTTCATTCCCTTGTCCTCTCTCTTGACTTTCTCATCGAAGTCTCTCATTTTTTCTACCTCTACCCTCACTGTTATGCTCTTTATGACTGCACCCAGATGTGGAATGACAGGGTGAATGATGTGAAGAAGGGGAAGAAGAAGGAAAACCATTGTCATGACTATGTTTCTCACCTTCTCTGTTATGGCTTCGGCCCCGATCGTGATGACGATCTGAGTGCCCATCCTTGTCATGTGTTTTCATTCCCTCAGTGAACAGTTGGCATTCATGGGGATCAGAACCAGGGTTGTGTATCATGGAGCATAGGTTCTGATACCCCACCTCCTCACTATCATTAAGAGGGGGAACATATTTCGATAGAGAACCCGTTATAAGTGGTTCACCATCTCCAATTTCACTTAGGACGTGCAGGACTTCTTTGCCCTTTAATAGTGTATGGTGGCTCTCCTACCTTGATTCCCTTAGACGTTCTGCTTCTGTGGGATGATAATCCCTTGTGTCAAAATCTTCCACAACATATTTAGTATATAATTCCATCATGCCTATCTGTGTCAGAGCACGGAGGATCATGTTGGGGACTGCACGATCTGGAGGTAACACTATGTTACCTTGCAAGTCTCTCTAGTGCATTTGTTCATCCTGATGGAGGATAAAAGTAAAATTGGATATGTACTCATTGGGATGAGTATATACCACCCTATATTGTTGAGGAACTGGCTGATTTTGATTATGTGTTTTAGACTGCCGACTGTTTCTTGTATGATCCCTAGGTGGTGTAATGCTCTTATGAGAAGAAGAAGAATACATTGCGTCTTATTCGGTGTGCTAATTAACCATTATATAATTTTTCATTTAATTAACCCTAATGGTTTGTTTAAGCTCCCAACGATATGAGTGATCTCCTATGTTCTACTTAATGCACAAACACTTAGTCCCCGGCAATGGCACCAATGATGAGTGGTGAGGTACCCCTACACTCAACCATACGAATACAAGCGTAGCATGCGTGATCCAGTCAAACTCTGCAGACTAAGTGCCTACACACCTTATGGAACACTTAAGGTTAATTATTTGTTATCTTCCCAAAGTTACTTGTATTTGTCACAGTTGTATGGTTAAGTCTGAGGTATATGATTTTTATAGTCTTTTATGTTTTATCTCCTATGCTAAGAGGTGAAGGGTGAAGAGACTAATTAGCTAACTTTAACTAGCTAACTAAGCCTTAATTAACCTAGCATCAACATCTGTTCCCACTTACTTTTCACACTCTGAACCGATGCAACCTTGGTTACCAAACGCTAGTCGTTGCTGGGATAACCAAGCATAATGCACGTGCTCGAAGTGGTCGTACTGAGGCACTTAACTAGGAGAGAAGGGTTGAGAGAGATTTAATGAACTAAGAAAGAATTTAAATGATAAATAGTAAATAAAAATAAATAAAATCCTATTTAGCCTATTCCATGCACTACAAGGTTTATCCAAGAAGTTCGTCTTTATCGCCGTACACAAACATGTGTTCAGGTACAAAATTTACTCGAATAAAGATCCATTCACTTTGGAGCTCCTACTACAGGCACATGGAAATTATTCTATCTTTGGAGGATCAAACTACCAAAGATTCACTACAGTCTAGGCCTAGAATCAGAAACAAGGGAGAGATACCTCTTATTTATAGATTTGGCTGCAAACCACAATATCGCGTATGCGATATCGTGGGGGAAGATGCGATATCTCATCCCATCAGATGCCCACTAGTTTGTATAATCTTGTGAATGTTGTTAATGAGATGGTGGGATGACTGTATGAATGAAGGATCCTCAACAATGGATTCAACCACTGGAGCCCTTTGACATATGGGGCATTAACTTCATGGGTTCCATCATGCCCATGTCCAACGAAAAGCCATATATCATCGTAGTAGTCGACTATTGCACCAAATGGGAAAAAGTAGCAGCCATCACCAATTGTACATCATCCACTACTACTCAATTTGTATAACAACATATTGTAAATAGATTTGGGATGCCACGTGCACTGATTTCTAACAATGGAACTCATTTTACAAGTGCCACTTTTAGAAAGTTAATGCAACACTTGGGGGTTGAACATAAATTAACAACACCCTATCACCCCCAAGCTAATAGTCAAGTAGAGGTAACTAACTTGGAGATCACAATGATCTTAACAAGGACCATAAGAAAATATAGGAGAGATTGGAGCACAAAGCTCAACGATGCCCTATGGGTCTACTGCTCAATAGTAAAACTTCCTATTGGCTACTCTCCCTATGAGTTAGTGTACAAAAAACTTTCAACACTTCCAATTCAATTCGAGCTCCGTACACTCTCAATAGACTGTGATATGAATCTTGACCTATGTATAGCACAAAAAAAGACTAATCAACCTCAACATGTTGGATGAAAATCAATTGGTGACCCTATCTTTAAATGAAGTGCACAAGGCATTCAACAAACAATGACATTACCAAAGAATACGGAAAGTGAAATTCCAACCAAGAGATAAGGTTCTTTACATGAATCCCACACATGTACCTTAGAAAAAAAATTCCAAACATTGTGGAAAGGACCTTATATCATTGTTGAAACCTTTTCTTCTAGGGCCATGACCATATACAAACTTAAAA
>MNCI01018850.1:0-10797 GCA_015680685.1 Gnetum montanum | reverse complement strand
TAGTTTCTAGAATTGGAAAGGATTCAAAGGTTTGAACAAGGAGTGACTTCAAGGAAACTCAATACTCTTTGTACTTCTCTACTTTCTTTAGTGCTTGAGTGTTTTTCACGGACTTCTTACAATTCCATTCCAACCACTAAATAGGAAGTTGATGAGTGGCGAGGTACCCCTATACTCAACCATACGAAACGAGCGTAGCACGCACGATCCGGTCGAACTCCACAGACTAAATGCCTAAACACCCCATGGAACACTTGGGGTTAATCGTTCGTTATCTTCCCAGACTTACTTGTTGTTGTCATGGTGTATGGTTAAGTAAGTCCGAGGTATATGATTTTTTTTTTGTCTTTTATGGTTTTATGTCTTCTATACTAAGAGCAAAGGGTTGAGAAACTAACTAACTCTAACTAATGTCCTAAGTCTAAATTAACTAGCGTCAGCATTCATTCCCACTTGCTGTACACACCCTGAATTATGCAACTATGGCTACCAAACGCTAATCGTTACTGGGATCACCACACGTAACGCACGTGCTCGAAGTGGTCGTACTGAGGCACCTAACTAGCCTAAGCGTGATGAGCAACCAATTCCTTGACTAGCCGTACACACCAATAGATTCTCGTAATCAAGTCGTACTCATCCCGCGTTCTAGGAGACAAGGGTGAGAGAATCTAATCGTGATGAGTAGCCGATTCCTTGGTTAGCCGTACACATTCGTCAATGCTCGTAACCAAGTCATACTCATGCCGCGCTAACAACAGGTAATAAATAACATGTAAGAAATAACAAATAATAAACCTATTCCATGCACTGCAAGGTTTATCCACAAAGCTCATCTTTATTGCCGTACAAAGGTTTATTCAGGTACAAAGCTGCTTGAATAAAGAACCGTTCACTTGGGGACTCCTACTGCGGGGACATGGAAAATATTCTATCTTTGGGGTGATCAATCCGCCAGAGCTTCGCTACTTCTATTCTAGGATGGGAAATGAGGGGAGTGCCGCCTCTTATTTATAGATTTGGCGGTGGACCGCGATATTGCGTACGCGATATCGCAGGGGACGACACGATATCGCATACGCGATATCACGATGCATGCGATATCGCATCTCATCAGAAGTCAAATAAAGTCTTTGCATGGTGTGTTTCCCATCCAAAAAAAATAACAAAAAAATATAAAATATAAAATAAAATAAAAAACATGATGGGAATTCAAATCACACCCCTTAGAGATATAAACATGCTACAAACACTGGTTATGGGACTAGAAAGACATGCACCCATGCCTAAAGGTCCCCTCTAACTAAGGTCCTCTTTCACTTCCTACTTCTCTTTTCTTCTCTTTATGGAATAGTGGTTGTTTTGTGGATGCACTCTTGTGTCTCATTGGAATGGATCAATCTTGGAGTGGCGATGCAAAGTCACTGAACAAGGTTGGTTTTGGTCTAGACTAAGGATGGATCTTCTTTGGTCATTTTAAACATGAACTCCACAAGGGACTTCTTATGATCATAGTTTGGAATTCCATTCCACCTTCTCCATCATCCATTTATGTTATCCATAACTCACCTCACTACCAGTGTCCATGTTCTTGATTCCATGTCTTGGTTTGACGTATTTGAATTCTTAAGTAGAATCTTCCAAGTTTTGATCCTTAACTTTCATTGATCATTAGTCACCTCTGGGGCCCATAAACTCCTTAGGTTGAGGTTATGCGAGGGCAAAAAGGGCATGTGCCTTCTATGGGAAAGATTCACTTGCATAGTCCTTGGTTGAGTTCGTTAAGTACCTTATCCCTAGGCATTCTCACAATCGGAACCTTTCATACACCCATCTTCCACATCAGACCATGTTCTCCTTTACATATTTTGTTCATTAAATACATTCTCCATCAACATTTTTAATTTTTAAGCTTTCAAATATCCTCTTCAATGATTTTATCATATTCTTGGCTTTCTAGGATTCCATGAACCCCAATTTCATTGAAAAATTCATTATGTTTTTGGAGATATTCAACCTTGAAAATTTTGGCCAATGTATAGGGCCCTGTTAAGGGAGCAGACCCATATATGAGGCCTCGTTGATGTGGTAGAAAAATAGTATAAATAGGTGCAACCCCACATAGAAATTTTACATTTTCTCACAAACGCCAAAGGAGCTTTTCAATTTTTCAAAGCCCAGAACCTTCCAAAGCCCATAACTCATAAACCATTTATTCGAATCACTTTGTTCTTTGATCCTATAGCTACCAGAGGTAAGCTCTTGATCATGGGGACCACAAATGTACCATTTTTGATAAAAAAAAATTTCAAAATTTTTTCTAACTCCCACAAGGGTTTGACTAAAAAATAAACTATTAAACACCAAATTACAAGAGTTAAACCTTTCCAACAAGATCTAGTGACAATTATAATAAATAATTAATAAAATAATCAATCTTCCATTGTCCAACCTTAGCCAATTGTAACTAATTAACAAGAAAATATATTCTTACACATTACATCTATTAATTCATGGATGTGTTGTGACTGCAAATGGCACCAAAAGGAAAGCACATGTAGGAAGCAAGACCATCCCAACCAAGGAAAAAACAACCTAGAATGGGAAGAGGCCAAGAACAATCCCAACAAGAAGAACCACTCGCAACCCATGCCACAAGTTCTCTTAGGGAGAAGGCAAAAGTGGAATCTATTAGATAGATTCCAAAACCAATACCAATAGCAACAAAACACTTCCATCAGGATGATGTGCCTACACAACTAGCAAACCTCTAGGTCATCTTAATAAAGGCCTACCTAAATTAAATCAAATCAAGGGAGGTCCAAAAATCGATGCTCCAAGAGTTAAACTTTGGCCCTTTCCTAGAGCATGCATCAAGAGAAGTGCAAGACCAGCTGAAGGCCTCTCCCATGTAGCCAATCATCACTTTCACTGGAGAGTGGTACATGGGAGAGACATTTTTGTTCTTGAATAACAAGTAGCCTAGAGCAACAATAAAGATCAAGGACATCTCAATGTCCTACTCAACGTAGGCCATTATTCTAGCACTTGGGTTGCCTGAAACAAGGGTAAACCTTACCGAGATCCTGATGTAGGTGGATCCAAGCATCAAGCAAGAATGGATGCAATGGTGTTATGGTGTCAACCATAAGGAGTTTGGCATGCTCACATTAGTAGAGAGGATTCATTACAAGATTACAATCTTCCACCTCAATTCCATGATGAGGCCAAGCAAAATCACTACCTTCTTTGCCTGAGCATGTGCTGCTCTGAGTGGGAGATTCCTGGTCAACCTTCCATAGCTAATTTATCTAGAGATGGAGAAGCATTTTAAAGAAAATGAACATGGAAGGAAGACACTCCCTTACCCATGCCTCATTAGGAAACTCTATCGAATGGGAGGGATAGTCTATTACATCAATGATGATGTTAGAACTATTTTGGCTACAAATTGGGTAGAAATGATGAAGGATAAAACACCTACAACTACAATTCAAGAAGAGAAGCAGTGACCACCACCACCTACCACTCAAAAAATAGTGCCAAACATCGCTACAACCATCCAATGGTTGCATGAATATAGAGAATGGCTCTTGAGTGAACAAGAGAAAAGATCAGGCATGAGTGGTGGGGACCCATCTATATATAGACCAATCATGAGCAACTTAATGAGGTGGCTCAAATGATTAGTCTGATGGATGAGGGTGAACCCATTTTCTCAGCCCAAAGAATGCAACTATCCACAAGGTTAAATCTAAGCACTAGAGAGGTCACAGTATCTCTCACAAAATAACAACCACACATAGAAATTTTTAGGAATGCTATGACCTTCTCAATGTGCTTGGAGGAGGATGTAGGGGTAACTATCTTGGTGATGCAGCACCAAGGGCAAGAAATAGTAGCAGAAGTGATCGCTGACAAGATTATCAAAGTGCTCAACACACCTGCAGCATCTACACTAGACATTACTACACTCAAAGATGTGAAAACATCTATAGGAACTATAAGTGGCAAGATAAGTGTAGTGTAGCATGAAGATCTATTGGACCAACTAGTGGGAACTAGGCAACTACTTCCAAATGTCGTTAACCTTCCAGATAACATCACTACAACCCAATCAAAGTTGCTAAAGGTAAGGGGTAAGAACATTAGATTGGAGGGGCAACTTGAAATAGCCAGAGAGTAGAATGAACACTTGGCTACAAAGGTTGCTGAACTAAGAGCCCAAATTGTCAACTCCACATTTCTCAACCCATCACTCACAAGAGATGAAGCTATGCAACAACTTTAGTCTAGGCTCAAAGGGGTTGAGAATGCAATGGAGATGGCAGTGTTCTATAGATACTTGGTAGAAGCCATGTAGCACAAGATTCAAAAGGCCTTGGATTAAACCCATTGGGAGAATGTCCAACTGACTGCTAAGAACCATCACCTGCAAAACGTTGATGTACACAAGCAGCAGTTAACAAATTTCATCCATCAATAGCAGGAGCATCTAGCCAAAGCAAATGTAGAGCTAAGGAGATTGGTAGCAAAGAACAGGAATCTCTCCATGGAGGAGGTGTATGCCCTTCAACAAAAGAGTACAATTGAGGTAGCTACCTGGAAATCTGAAGCTCTCAAATATGAAAAAGTTAAAGATCATTACAAAGAGAAAGTTAGTCTACAAATGGAAATAAACACAAAACATATCCAATTGGTAAAGGCAAAGGTAAATAATGCCATACAACAACTCCAGCAAGGAAAGGAAGTTTCGCAGCCCATCATTAATAGGATAAATGCCTACAACAGGATGGAAATCCACACAAAGGAGTTGCAGATCAAGGAGATGATGGAGTATATGGAACTTGCTAATATTCATTACATAAATTTGGCCATGTTGACTACTGGAAAATCATGGTCTAAGTTGGAGAAGTAGGTGGCTAACTCGTACTTGTTGTACGAGGCATAGTTCATGCACCACAAGGACACCAAGGGCAAGCTTGTGCTAGCTAATGCTAAACTTGAAGTTCTCAAGGCATGTTTCATAGATCAAAGATCAATTGCCAAGAACCTAGCTAGATAGATGAATGACTACCAAGAGCTGCAGAATGCAGTAAGGACATTCAACATTGAATGTAAACAGTTCACTGCCTGGTTTGTCAATGTAAAGGAGATGTTCCCAATCATGCCCTGTCTATGGGATGTCCCCATTCTAGCCAACATTAGTATAGCTATGTGAACCTTGAATGATCCCTGAAGTAAGGAGGAGAAGATGAAGACATTGCTTGATGTGTTTCACCTTCCATTGGAGGTTGCAAGTGTAGCAGGACAACCACATCTACCTCAACCACCACACATGCTCGAAGCTGACGAAGGCCCTTCAAAGCCTCAGGAGCCACCACTACTTGGGACTGTGTGATCTTCACCACCATCTTCATGTCATCAGAGGATGTGTTGTCAAGATTTTTGTAAAGTCATGAAATAGTGTTCAATTTTATATCATGAACACCACAATTTTTGTAATTTGTTGATCTATACACTCAGGCACTTAATTTTATCAAGTTAGTTTGTTTGTTTTGTTAATAGTTAGTAAATAATCTCATACATTGCCAATTTTGTAAAAGAACTCGAGGACAAGTTTTCATTCAATCATGGAGATATGATGAATGTTAATAAGTTGCATTAACAAGCCCTTGTGGATGTGGCCTCATCAACGGGCCCCCATTGATGAGGCCTCATTTATGTGATGTTGCCCCATCGACAAGGCCACATTAATGTAGCATTTTCTATGTTGACAAGGCCCCGTCAACTTAGCCCTAGAGAAAANGAAGAGAGATAGATTAATTTAATGACTAATTTAATTTAATGACCTAAATAATCCTTAACTAATCCTAACATAAGCATTCGGTCCCACTTTTCGTACATGTCTTGAACCCACATATCCACTGTTGGGTTACCAAGCGCTACGCTACTGGGCGTACTAAACAATAATGTTGTTGGGATTACCAAGCGAATACGCGTTATGCAGAAAGTAGTCATACTTATGTANCATGTACGAAAAGTGGGACCGAATGCTTATGTTAGGATTAGTTAAGGATTATTTAGGTCATTAAATTAAATTAGTCATTAAATTAATCTATCTCTCTTCAAGCACCAAAATCATAAAACACAAAATGATAAAAATTATATGTCTCAATTACTCTTAATCATACGATCATGCTTCACAAGTATAATCAAGAAGACAATGAATGACCTTAGAGCAAGGTTTATTTCCTAGAAGACTAGTGTATCGAAAACTATAAAATCCATGGAATTCGACCAAATCATGCATGAATGCTTTCTGATTCGTATGGTTGGGCATAGGGGTACCTCATCGCTCATCAACTAGGTAGTATCCCATTGGATGGCCATATTGGTAGATGTCACATCCATCATCCCTTTCTATAGTTGAGTCTATAGCCTCCTCTACTATAGCCAATAAGTTTTCCTACATGTTTCTTTGTTCTTTTTACTCTTCTTGTTTTGACCACTTGATCCTTTTTGCATTACCCTCTCCTCTATTGTTTTCACATAGGTCATAACTTTATCATTTATCAACTCCCACATCTTATCTATCCTTGCTTCAAGTTCAATGATAGACTTTAGTATTGGCAAGGTTTGTTGTCAAATCACCTCATCAAGAGCTACCTCTTTTTCCTCATCATAGATATGGATCCTCTTCTTTTGAAGGATTAGATCCCAATTATATTCCTATACATTCTCTCATTTACATAGCTCTCCTTCGTCTTTTAAGACTTTCTCAACTAACCTTTGTATCTAATGGGCTTTCAATTCAGATAACCAACCTTGAGAATAAATTCCAAAGGTCTCTCTTGTTTGGTTATGAAACCCATCTATGATGTGGAAAAGCTACTCTTTTTGAGAGAAATCATGGCATGGACATCTATGTAGTAGCAAATAGTATCTATCCAATTCCACAGCCAAGGATTCATGCTTTTCTTACCTCCATCCTTGGATTTGTTTTCTCAGGTTGGACACTCTCACATAGGTTTGGTATCTCTTGTTGAAGAGTTCCAACATTGTGGATCATCAATGGATTGAATCTAGTTCCAATGACCTATACCAACTTTCAACTTCATCAACTAGTATCCTAGGAAAGAGCTTAAGAATTTTCCACTCACTCTTGATGTTCTTGAAGGTGCAAGCATCATGGAAGGCTTGTAAGTGATATTATGGATCAAAGTTATAGCCTCCTACAAATTTAGGGATGTTGTTCATATCAAGCCTTTTGATTCGACTTTCCCTTTGATGCCTATGGGGTATCCTAACTGCCTCCATTATCTACATCATGCTCCTAATAGAAAACAAGGGTCCATCATCATCAAACATCTCGTGGTGATAATTTCTATTTTTAGTTGTCTAATTATGATGATTTTGTTCATGCTCATACTAATGATCTCGTCTATTTCTATTTCTATCTTCATCTTGATCCTTATTTCTATACGTACGTTCATCTTCATCAAAACTAGACATGGAAGAGAAAGAGGAAGATGCTAAACTGGGAGAATTGCTATGGCTCCTATATTTTCCCTTTTGGTTCCTAGATGCATCTCTTCTCGGTTTGGAGGAGGTCCTAGGCCTTGAGGCCCTTCTTATTCTAGGACTTACTCCATCTCTTCTAGGATTGTCTGCATTAGTTGAACATAGTCTTTGAGTGTAGTAAGGATTTGAATGAGCATAGGAAACATTTGCTTGTAGTTGTTTACTCCAATTTTCTTTAGTTTAGATCCTATCATTTTTCCTACTAGTGTTTTCATCATATGATGTATTCTTAGCCCTACATGAAGAAGACATGGTTTTATTTGATAAGGTATGTGGCACAAAATATTAATATTTTCTAACAGGTAAATCATTAATACTTTCATAACAATTGTTTATAATCTATCTAATCTAGATAACTAGCACCATCCCCAACAATGGCACCAATGATAAGCGGCAAGTACCCCTATTTCTAGCCATACAAATCACAAGTGTTCACATACAATCTGATCAAATTTTATGGATGGGACTAGTTGTGACATTTAGATTCTTAAGCATCGATCGCAAGACATTGTCTTCCCACTTGAACTAGTGGTAGCTTTTTCACATATGGTTTAGTCCAAAGTCAGGCATATGATAATTGATGTTGTTTTACCTTTAATACTCCTAATTTTGAACATGATGAAAGTGAAGAATAACAATCTAAATCTAAGTAATGACAGTAATATAAATCTACTCTAGCCTATAGCATGAGCATTCCATCCTTGCTTATCATACACATCTTGAGCTCATATAACAATTACTGGGATTACTAAGCTTATGCTACTAGGCAAACTAATCAATAACACAAATGGGATTACAAAACGATTACACTTAAATGCTTGAAACCAGTCATACTCATTCCACTTTACTAATGAACAAGTAAAGTAAAATACTTAGAAATGTAAATGATTATCTAGAAAGTAGTAAAAACTATGCTTAGTAAAACAATAAAAATTAATTGGATATTGCAATGATGAAAAGCAATCTTGATCTTTATTTCTGGACATGAACTGTGCCCAAGTACACTTCACTCGAATAAAGATTTCGTACAACTACTCAACACCATACTGTAGACATTCACTCTATTGCTAAAACTACAAAAACAAATTGAAAGTGTCTACCTAAGGATGGAATGAAAGTTATTCGGATCATGCTCCCAAGTGTTGTATTTATAGGCAAACATTCATCCTGTGATATCAGATATACAATGACCTAGCATGTGCTACGATATCGGATATGCGATATCGGAGCTACGATATCATATATGTGATATCGTAGTTGATCAAAAATTAACTTTTTCGTAAAGCACATGCAATGTAGCATCTACGATGTAGCAGCAAATTGAGACACACCAACAAAGATGCTACAATGTAAATGTGATGTAGCATCTATGGCATACCATTTGTGATATCTCAGCTAACTAATGATTCATTAATCTTATTTGGTAACAACATAGTGGAAGATTAGGATTACATCCTATCAGATATATTGGTGTTGTTGTAAAAAAAAGAAAAACTTGAAATAAGTGAGTCACACAAATGCTAGATGTTTTCTATCTTCCTAAGTGATGGGAAGTGTCAACCATCATCCTATATATACTAGTCCTTCAGGTATCATTGTACTACTAAAGATACACAATATATAATTGATGTAGCAATCCTTAAAATTATTAGAAGTAGTAAAGTCTCATTTCATCAACAACTTATCATAGCTAATGAGGAAAGAAGGTAAGTAGGCCATGTAATTAACCTATCATTATAATGAGTCATATCCTTATTAGTTGCTAGCTAGTGTAAGTCTAGCCTCATGTTTTAAGATGATTGGAAAAAAAATTGTACTAAATTTAGATGGTGGTTGTTAGGTTCTTACAAGAAAGCAAATCCTCCTTATTCTTATGTTTCTATCTAAATGACTTGTTTCATTTGATTATTTTTCGCTTTTGAAAGAATCTTTTTTTTAATCTTTTGCCCAAAAAAAATTTAATAGCTCAAACTATGTTGTTAACTTATTGACATTATTTTTCTCATTTCAAGTATCAATGACAATTTTGTTTAATAGTCAAATATAGTTTTGCTTGTGAGCTCTATTAGCTGGTCACATACACTAAACTACATTTGACAACTTTGTAGTTCTTCGGTACTGTTTCGTATGGTGCAATTTTTTATGGTCCATGGGAATGCACTAAATTTAATTTAAACTTTTGAATGCTTATTTGTTGAAGCTTTTTGATCTATCTACTATAGTATCATTATGTAAATAGTTCCAAAAGATTTTATTCTTGATGTTGTTATGAGCTTGAATTTCAAATCCCTCAATACACAATTGTTTAACATTTTGATAGCTTTCAAATTCATCATATACAAGCAAGTTGGGATCTTCTAGAGCTATTGGAACTGGTATTTTTCATATTCAATTATACACCATCAAATAACTTTCTTAAACTATTGCATATTTTTGAGCAATAATAACCATAAACATGACTTCTATCATCATAATTATTCTAGCTTGTCCCAACAAAATTGAGGTCAACAACAAACATGAATTTTATTTAATTTTCAATTTTATATGGTCTTGAATAGGAATGCCATGTTACTTGAGTCCATAGCAAGTTCTTGGGCAACAATTGGAGTTCTCCTAAGCTAAGTAATGTTGAGAAGAATTATGCATTTTGGAAACTTGGGACACTTGACAAAAGTCTCACTTCCCTATTCTTGTTTGGTGATGCATACACACATCACTAGAAGGAATCACTAGGAAGCATACCATGCACAATGTTAAGGTTGGTTTAATTATTTTATGAAAGTTTTTGCAAGTAAATAGTACCAATTTTTTTATAATAAAATGATCGATGTTCTACCATCATCGCAATAGCTAGAAAATCAAATATAGACAAAGTTAATTAGTTAAATAAGACATAAACCAACCTTGGGAAAATATCCTTCATAGTAGTGTTCTAGTTCCTTGCAATGACATGGTTCTCAAGAGAATGTCTTTACGAAATTTATGATTGTGACCATCAGACTGAACTTAGTCTTTGAGTTTTCTACGGCATATGAACTCATTGTCATGCAGCTCTTAAGAAGAAAATAGCACTTTGAATATCAATACCAGTTATCTTCCATCTTCTTGTCCAGATAGTACATTTTGCATGTCATCTGAATGTTGATGCATTTTAACATACCATCACTAGCCTTGACAGATGGCGCTAAAATGTCTCAGATCACTGGAATAACA
>MNCI01018847.1:0-10815 GCA_015680685.1 Gnetum montanum | reverse complement strand
GATTTCAAGAAAATCTTTAAAAATTCAATTTTTCCCTCGGGCCTATAACATCGATAGGTCATGATATCGCGTATGCGATATCGCAGCCGACACAATATCGCATATGCAATGCATCGTACGTGATATTGCGTCCCTCCAATCCTATAAATAGGAAACCCCCCTGCAACACTTAGCGTCATTTTTTTCATTCACACAGGGGAGTTTTCGAATTTTTTCTCTACGACTTGCGATTGAGCAACCCTTGCTTTTCTAACTATATCTCGCTCACTGGTACTCTGATTTTAATTCCGTCTAAACCTGCTTGAACCCAAAGTGTTCAGCTTAGTCATGGGGGAGGGACACCTGCCAAAAAGCACCTAACTTTTTTGGAATTTATCATTGCCCAAAGGACATCATCTAGGATAATTAGCTATAACACTTATAATAATTGTGCCCAAAAATCATTTAATCCCTAGGTATACCAGGAAACTAAAATTGGAAACCACCTAAGTCACAGGACTCATTATTATAATATTTTGGGCAATATCACACAGAGATAAAGTAAATTAATTAATTAAGATAAGCAATAAGGTATAACTTAATTTCAAAAACAACCTTGTTAACGCTTGGCCTCGTGTGATTGCAGACAGCCCCGAAATGTGGACAACAGGAAGGTCCTGCTCAAGGTGGAAGCAAACGACATAGGAGAGGTGGAAGACAAGACCCTACCAAAAAACATGCAGCACAGGAGGAACAATCATTCAGCATTCATCAAGAGGATCCTCCTACCATACAGTTCGGGCAAGCAGAAGGAGGAGCTGCTGCAGTGCCTGAATAGGGACAACATCTCACGTTGCCCCAAGATTGTGTTCAAGCCATCCACGAAAAGTCCACATTCATTGTGGTGATTGTGGAATTGAACTTTAAATCATTTGCAGAGTTTGCTCCTGAGGCTGTTAGGGATCACCTCAAAGGGTCTCCCTTATGGCCTACCCTCTCTGAAAGTGGTGCCTGGTACCTAGGAGAGACGTACCAATTCTAGCACAATAGGGAGCAAGGCACCAGTATCGATATTTGTGGTGTGACAGTTGATTTCTCCACACAGGCCATTTCAAAAGTGTTAAACCTTCCAAATACAAGGCCCAAAGTTACTCAGTTATCCACCTGTTCAGACCCCAATGTGCGATAGGATTGGTTGGAAAGGGCTTATGGCAGATATAAAACATTTGGTGAGTTGACGATGGAAGAGAGGATTTACTTTAAAATTGGAATATATCACCTCTTCCCCACAAAGGGCCTAAAAATAATATCAACGTATGTGGCTAGAGGATGTGCAGTGTTGATGGGAAAGGTTAACACTAACCTACCCCATCTATATTTAATGGAGATTCTGAGGTTGTTTGAGGAACGGAAGATAGGGAAGATGGTGCTACCTTTCCTTTGTCTTATCAGAAAAATTTGCCGATGTGCTGGTATTTGGGGGTACACCAATCATGTCCTCCGAAAAGCCCAGACTACTTCATACACTAAATTGTTAAAGTCACCAGCTCCAAGGAAAATCACTAGCAAGATGCTAGGACCAGAAGAAGAAGAAGAGGAACAGATGGCTGGACCAACTACAACTTAACTTGTAGGACCCAGCCAACCTCCAAGCACAGGTCCCAGCCGACAATAGGAAGTAGGGCCCAGCATAGGCCAAGATCAGCTACCACCATCGTAAGACTACAAATCATCAATGAGCCATCTTAGCGCCATCGCTGAGACGGTCAGTTGGGGAAGTCGTGATGACGCAAACCTCTTCCGAGTCATTAATGATGTCATTCAACCTATTGTTTCTTTGGATCGCACAAGGGATGAAGTATCTATTCACACAGGAGGAGGGGAAAGTAGATGGTTACAATAGATCTCAGGAAATGCAACATCTTTCCAGGTGCAATTAGAGGCTAGTGAAGGGGCCATTGTAGTGGTCATGCAACACCAAGATGTCGTGGAAGTTGCAGAAGTGATCGCAGAGCACATCAAAGAATCCTTCAACATACTTGTTGTGCCACTAGAAGATCTCATAGGAGCATGAGATGCTCAAACTTTGGCCTAAACCTTAATAACTCCTATGGAACATGAGCATGTGCTTGATCGATTGCTCCAAACAGGGCAAATAATGATGTCCCTATTTGACATCCCTCAAGATGTTACAGTAATCCAATCAGACATCATTTCCATAAAGGGAGAGCTAATCCTAATAGAAGTGAGGGTTGAGCATGCTGAAGCAGAGGTGCAAATACTACAAAAGCAACTCGTAGCCTTACAAGCAGCACAGCGGGACCCTTTGCAATTTTTTCTCGCAGACCAGCTAGACAATTTTAGAACTAAGCAACTAACCAAGCTAATAGCGAAGAATAAAAAGGTGGCTGATGAAAAAGAGAAGGTTGTTTGGGATGCCTCTATAGCACAGGCGCAAAATCATGTGTATCTTAAATCACTCAACGCCTTATAGGAAGAGAATAAATAGCTCGCTGCTGACAACCTTCGGTTGACCACTGTGAAGAAACAGAAGAACTCTCTCGAGGAACACTTTCATTAGTTGTGAGAATAATTCATCCAAGTCAACCAATACATAAGTTGTTTAGCTAGGGAGAACCGAACCCTCTCAATGAAGGAGGTATGCACAATTCGTCAAAAGACAGCCATTGAAATAAACACGTGGCAAAATGAGGCTAAACGACATGAGAAGCTGAAGGAGCACTTCCAAGATCAGGTGGGGATGTACAAATAGATTCTTGAGAAGGAGATCCATATGGCCAAGGCCTAGATCAATGCTATCAGTGCTCAACACACTGATTGGTAGGCCATATTGGACACATATGCCTTTGCCCACTAAGCGGAAGTTAAGAGCCGGGACCTACAAATTCAGGATTTGACAGAGTACATGGAGTTGGCAAATCTGAGGTATGCCAACCTTGCCATGTTAATAGTAGGGTGCTGGAGGATAGAGCTCGAGCAGTAGGTAGCAACTACCCACATCAAATACGAAGCAGAATTTGCAGAAAGCAAGAAGCTATTGAAAAAATTAGAAGTTGCAAATTCTAAACTTAAGGTCATAAAGGCAAGCTACCAAGGCCAAAAGGGTGTTGTAGCAGATTTGGATTGATGGCTTCCATATTTTCAAGAGTATAAGGATAAAGCTAGAGCCTATGAGGAGGAACGATGGGTGTTCACGGCTTGGTATGTTAAGGCCAATCAAATGTTTCCACAACTACCCTGTCCATGGGAAGTGCCAACTCCATTAAACATTGGAACATTAGCATGGACGACACAAGACCCTCAGACTAAACAGGAGAAGCTCCAAGCCATACTTCGATGCCATCAAGCCTCAAAACCTAGAGCACAAGATAAAGGGAAAGCACCCATGGAGGAGCCACCACCACCTGGAACTACATGAGTTCCATCCATTTTTGTAGATGTAGAAAATTCTTTGTGTTGTGTCTTCATTTTTTTTCCATTCCACACTACAGCATAATCCCATTTTCTCATCTAATAATCTCATACCTATCCACTATGTAATCACTGTAACTCGAGGATGAGTTTTCATTTAGTCATGGGGGTATGATGAGTCATCATTTTGGGCAACCGCGATATCGCGTACACGATATCGCATGCCCAGCCACGATATCACATATGTGATATCGTGGCCTATCTCCTCATCTATAAATAAGAGGTAGATAGATGAGTTTAGTAGTAAGTTCTTAGTTCCTTACACAAACTCTTGCAGTTTTCCCTTCTTAGAGTTAGAATTATTTTCTAGTGTTTGCCCGTAGTGTGGTGATTGTAATTGTACGACATCCTTATTCGAGTGTGACGTACTTGGACATGCACATGACCAGAAATAAAGATTGAGATTACTTCATCATTGCAGCATTCACTTAGATTAATTATTTAATTCATTGTTATTTATTGCTTTCCTAGTTAATCTCTCTCATCCTTATCTCATGTTAAAATATGGAATGAGTACGACTTGATTACGAGCATTTAAGTGTGACTACTTGGTAACCCAGTAGTGTACCTAGGATCTATGTTTGGTAATCCCAGTGGTAGTCATGCACACAGTCCAAGATTTGTATGGATAATCAAGGAACGGATGCTCATCGCACTTAGGCTAGTTTAGATTCTCTCACCCTCTCTCTCCTAGATTAGTGAATATTGCTTTCCATTGCCTTTAGGAGTAGCAGTAGGTTAGAAACACATCATACACCTCACTCTGAATTAAATCATACATGCCAAAGCTAATACTAGTCTAGGTGGGAAGACAATGAACTACGACCTAAGGTGAACAGTCTAGATGCCACAACTAGTCCATCTGTGGAGTTTGAACGGATCGCGCGTGTAACGCTCGTATTCATATGGTTGAGTGTAGGGGTACCTTGCCACTCATCAAGCATGCAAAAGGAAGAAACAAGGAAATTAAATTGCAATTAAGAAAACCATTAAACTATGCCAAGTGTTGTAATTAAGATAAATTATTCTCAATCTTATTGTTATTCATGAAAATGAGTCCAGGTACATAATCACTTGAATAAGATTCTAGACAATCAACTTAAGATCATGATGTAGGCACTCAATGACAAACTCTAACTTTCATTGAATGAACTAAAAAAGCTTCACTACACTATGACCAAAGAAATGTCATAAATGCAATTAGTGCATGCATTTATATATGAAATTATTATCTATGCATCAATGTAATGAACCCTACATCAACATTGCTATGTCGATGTTGTTGCATTGGCACAACCAACAAAAACATGATTCATTATATCTCATGAACGACTAAAAACTTGTTTTTGAGTTAACAAAAATTAGAATAGAATTTATTACAAAATGTAGAGTTGGCTCGACTAACTTGACTAACTAGAGTATTATATTACAAAAACTTATTCAATTGACTTTTACAAATTGATGAATAAACAAATTTTGGACACATTGTCCTTACAAACATTACACAGCTATTTACAAGAGGTTCCAAGGCATATGCCTCATGTGATGTGTAGTGGAAACAACCTACAATGGCTCTTCATGTCTCAGTTGAGGTTGTGACTACCCTACTATTGTTACTACTACTACATTTAGCTAAGATGCATTAATAAGCACCTTCATTTTCTCTTCCTTGGTCCTAGGATCATGAATGATCCAAGCAAGTTTGCCTAAGATAGCACACCTCATAAGGATAAGACAAAATTTGAAAAATTTCATAAACATTAATAAACTAAGCAGTAAAATATCTTTGTTCAATGTCAAATGACTTGATAATGTCCTTCAACTCCTAGTAGTCAACCATCCTCTTGGTCAAATTTCTTACAATGATCCTATGATCTTCAAAGCTGCTTTTAAGAACCTTAAGCTTTGCATTGGCAAATTGTAGTTTCTAACATGCTTTCTTGTAGAGCTTATGCTTATTCTTATAGAAGAATTATGAGCTAAACACTTGATTCTCCAATTTTGTTCCTAGCCTATTAGTAGTGAGCATAGCCATATTTGCATAATGAAGGTTGGCCAGCTCCATATATTACATCATCTCTTCTACTTGTAGCTCCTTCATGCAAATTTTATATTGATTGTATGCATTCAATTCATCGAGCTACCATGCATGGCCTTGGAACTACTAGAGGGCTTGGTCTAGCTTTGTCTTGGCCAATTAAATTTTCTTTTTTATTAATATCTTGTTGCATGTTCACTTGGTCCCTATAGTGCTTTTTGAGTTTCTCATTCTTTAGGGCCTTATTCTTCCAAGTGGTGATTTCTATTACTAATTATTGCCTAATGGCTTGCACCTTCTCAATAGAGAGATTTCTATTTTTAACTAACCTATGCACATTTGCATAGACTTTAGCTAGCTACTCCTACTAGTTCTTAGGGTATTTCTCCATATGCTCTTTTTGTTTTTCTACCTTAATTAATTTTTAGTTCACTTTGGTCAATTTTCCATTTTCTTTACGCATAGTGGTGAGATCCATGTTTACTTCATTTAGCATTGCCTCCATTAAGGATGCATTCCAAATGGCATTTTCCTTCTCCATCTTCACTACTAGTTGTCTATCCTAAAGCTATTCAAAGGCCTTTTCTTATATAAGGCTAAGTTGGTAGAGGGTTAGACTTGGCAAGTGGGCTCTGAGTTACACAAATTTAGCTATCAACCTTTGATTAAGAGATGTAGCTTTTTGAAGTTATGGCTCGGTAATGATGAGCTTGCCCCTTATTTTGATGACTGATGAGCTACGATATCGTATCCGCAATAGCATCTGCCCATGCGATATCGCGTACACGATATCGCAGCCCGCCGAAACATTTATAAATAAGAGGCAGCTTTCCCTATTTTAGGCATCTAAACTTATCCCTTAGCAAAACTATAGTAGTTTTAGCATTCCAGAGTTAGAATAATTTCCATGTCCCCACAGTAGGAGTCTTAAAGTGAACAGATCTTTATTCGAGCAAATTGTACCTGAGCACACATTTGTGTACGGCAATAAAGACGAACTTTCTGATAAACCTTGCAACATGTGGACTAAGCTAAATAAGATTTAATTATTGTTAAATGTTTAAATTCTTTCCTAGATAATTAATCTCTCTCAACCTTTGACTCTCCTATTTAAGTGCACTTAGTACGACCACTTCGAGCACATGTGTAACGCTTGGTAACCCAGTGACAAGTAGCGTTTGGTAATCCCAGTAGCATTGCACTAGTTCAGGGTGTGTGCAGCAAGTGGGAATGGATACTGGTGCTAGGACAATTAGAACTTAGCTAGTGAATATTTAATGAAATTTAGTCACTTAGTCTCTTCACCTTTTTATATTAGCATAGACATCAAAAAGACAAAAGATATAAAAATCATATACCTCAAGCTTACTTAATCATACAACCATGACAATACAAGTAAGTTTGGGAAGACAACGATTGATTAACCATAAGTGTTCCATTAGGGTGCATAAGCACTTAGTCCTTGGAGTTCGACTGGATCGTGCGTGAGACGCTCGTATTCATATGGTTGAGTGTAGGGGTAACTCTCCACTCATCATTGGCGTCGTTGCTAGGGATTTAGTTGTTTGTATGCTACGTAGAACATAGGAGATCATTCATATCGTTGGGATGCTTAAACGAACCCTTAGGGTTGATAAAAAAAATAAGATAATGGTAAATAGCACACTGAACAAGACAAAAATGTCTTCTTCTTTGCACAAAAGCACTTCCCCGCCTAGGAACAACACTAGAGACAGTCGACAACACAACATACATAACCAAAATCCGCCAGTTCCTCAACAATTCCATGTGGTATATATTCATCATGATGAGTATATACCCAACTTTACCTTTATTCTCCATCAAGATGAACAACTACGTTGGAGAGACTTGGAGGGTAACATAGTGTTGTCTCCAAACCAAGTAGTCCCCAACATGCTCCTTCGTGCTCTTGCACGAATAGGCATGTCAAAATTGTATGTAAAGTACATTGCATGTGATTACGACACAAGGGACTACCATCCCATAGAAGCGCAATGTGAACGAGACTTCCAACAGGAGAGTTACCACACCTCTTTGAAGGGCAAAGGATCCCATAACACTCCACTTGTCGTAAGAAAAATTAAGGGTGGTGAACCTATTTCAATAGGTTCTCCACAAAATGATGTTCCCCCTCCTAACGATGGTGAGGAGGTGGTGTATCATAACCTTCACTCCACGATTTACAACCCTGGTTCTAATCCTCACGAACACCAAGTATTCAATGAGGGAACACAAACACATGATAAGGGTAGGCATTTTGATTTTCATCACGATCAGGGCCGGGACCACCGAAGAGAAGGTAGGAAACATTGTCATGGTGATGGTTCTCTTTCTGCTTCACCTTCATTGTCACATTCACCCTCTCCTTTAGTATCAAGATGCAATCATAAGAAACCTAACCGTGAGAATCAAGGTAAGCAAAGTGAGAAACCTCAATGAGAGAGTCGAGAACAAGGACAAGGGCATTCTAGAGAATCATGGCATGGAAGAAGGGAGAGTAGGGAACCACGTTGACATCACAGACACTATGAAAGAAATGACCACAAAGAACCCTACTTGCAACCCAAAGCATGTTAGACATCATTGAGGCCATAAGAATTCCTACAAGGCATCAAAAAGATAGCAGGATCAAGAGATTAGACATGAATAACATCCCACGATTTGAGGGGGGATACAAAGCTGATCCTTAGAACCACTTACAAGCATTTCATGATGTATGTGCCTTGCAGAACATTGAGAAAAAATGGCAAAAGCTAAAGTTGTTTCCAAGGACACTAGTAAAGGAAGCAGAAAGTTGGTACCGGTCTGTAGAACTGGAATCCATTCGAAGGTGGAGTACGATGCTAGAACTATTTAACGATAAGTATCAAACATACTCCCGGGTGTCCAACTTGTGAAAGCAAATCCAAGGATGGAAGCAAGGGACTCATAAACCCTTGGATGCTACCATGGGTCGATACTATGCACTGTTACATCGTTGCCCAGGCCATGGTTATTCACTGCAGGATCAACTACGCCATCTCGTTGATGGACTTAGGCATGAAACAAGGAGAACCCTTGGAACGTATGCCCAAGAGAGATTATCAGAGCTTAGGTCCCATCAAATCCATAGATTTTTGGAGCAAGTAGCTAAGAAAGAAGGAGAGCTACATAAGAGAGAAAGTACAGAAGAGTACAACCGTGATCCTTCCCTCCGAAAAAAGGGAGTGAGATTCTGTGAAGAGAAGGAAGACTCACCACTCGAAGAGATGGTGAATAGGAAAACCTTACTGCTCCAAAAATTAACAATAGAAGTGTTGGTGAAGGTAGACCAAATGTGGGCTCCTTAGATAGTAGATTTGGAATCATTCTCAAAATCGTAGAGGAGTCTAAGAAGCAAGGTAGTGACTATGATAAAAAGAAAAAGAGGGATTTGGACCATGCACGTAACAAAGGTAAGGGTAAAATGTCCATCATCAAAGAGGTTGTGAATTTTGATACAAACAATGATGGTGGATGTGAGATATGCCAGTATGACCATCCTAAGGGATGTTGCCTAGTAATCTCACATCAGCAAGAGTCTGGGGTGTATGCACTTAACCCACAACTTAACAAACGGCAAGCATCCCGATGGTTACCTTATCCCCAAGGTAACCCAAGGCAATTCCATCAACCATTAACATATTATCCAAGTGGAACTCCACCACAACCTATTGAGCAACTCCAGTAGTGGCAATACCCACAGTCATGGGGGATGCCACCACCAAGGCAATAATACCCTTACAGGCAACCGAATCCATATGGCTATTACATGCAGTAGCCAATCTCTCCACGTGACTCTGTCAGTCACGTGACTCCACAATGTCACTACCAAGCTTGGGAGTATTATAGGAATCCTTCTCCTGGGAGAGACAACCCACAAGCATACCATCCTCCAAATCCATCTGCAACTCTCACACTGATAGCTCCATTACCATCCACTCTGGCAATGCAAGGGGAACTCCCCACTCAACCGCAGCAATGCAATGCTACAAGAGCTATAAACCTTCAACTTGTTGTTGGTTCTGACAACCGTACAAAGAGAAGAGCTTTCTTCAGAACCAACAGCCCAACCAAGCTCTCACAACCACAAGTGGTTGAGCCTATGAATGCTTCTCCATTGAATAAGGCTTCAGAGCTCCCTTCAAATCAAAAATAGAGCTCAATGCACATGGTTATGTTAACACATGCCATCACTGACTAGATCAAGGAGGGCCACCTTCCCAGGAAATTCTCTAACCTTGGAAGCCCTTTAATCTATCTCTAAGTTGCTGGGAATGAACCATGTAAAGCTCTTCTAGACTCAGGTTTTGGAGTCAACTTAATATCACAAGATAAAGCCTGAAACCTACCTCCACTAAAGAAGAGCAATATTCACTTAGAGCTGGCTAACCAGTCCATCACTGTTCCCTTGGGACTTGTGGAGGACATTGTTACCACTATGTGTGGGTGGTCATATTTAGCTAATTTCCTGGTGATACAAGTAAACAATGACAAAGGGAACTTCCTAATAATAATGGGAAGGGCATGGCTAAGTACCATAAACGCATGCCTAGGAATCTATGATCTTTCCCTGGAAATATCTAAGGAAAACACTTTTGGGAAGATCGAGAGGAAGAAAGTTCCATGCATCACATATAGTGATACAGGGTGTGATTGCATACAGGAATGTTCAACATTGCTTGCATGCAACCGGTGTACCCAAGACTTTAACATACACTGTTCCTGTATGTAGCAACCACACAACAAGAAAACACCCAGTGATTGATAGCTGATTAAGAGAGCAACCCACCAACATGCATGGAACTAACTAGGGGAACAACTTATGCCCATGTCAAAAACATAAATGCACTGGAGCAAGAGTGTTGCCAACTTCCAACCCTTAACCTGAAAACATTAATAGGGGGAAGCTGGAAATTCCTAAAAACTTCAAACAAGCACTCTGATAAAAAACTACTAGTCAATGTGCAATAGCCTAAACCTTACCATGAATCTAGAATGGTCAATGCACATAACACATCGAAGAGAGGACGACCTCGCTTGTTATTTTGGATCTTCCCCTTCCAATTTAATCATAGGGGAGATGGCCACCTATGCTAATCAATTAAGGCCCTTAGTTCCCTTATAAGTTTTTTTTTTACACATTTTTTTTTTTGCAAATTTCTTTAACTTTTCTTATTTTTGTTTTGCAACATCGTTCATACTTCTTCATTTATTTGTGAGTTTATCTATTTTGTTAAGTTTGTCACCTAATAAGTGCTCCTGAA
>MNCI01018846.1:14759-49963 GCA_015680685.1 Gnetum montanum | reverse complement strand
CTATTAGTCTCAATCACTTTCAAAAATATGGTAAATGAAGTTGCACCTCTTATTATGATGAACTTTCATCAAGATAAATTAGAGTGATGCATATGGATGATTTTGCAAAGATCCTAGACATGCTACACCTGTCATCTTTGAGAATGCTTTATTCAATCAAGGCTTCAACAAGGATTTGGTAGATTATAAAATCATATCATCCCAACAATTAGAGTATATCATTTATCAGAAATAAGAGATTTTTTATATGATCATGAAGTCAAAGAACAAGTGCATATATTCTAAGAAGTAAGCAAGATATTCTCCTAGAGCATTTCATTACTACAACATGAATGATCCTAAGGGAAGAAGATATATGCATCCTTATCCTTTAGACTTGAGCTATGCATATGGGAACCCAAAGCAATTTCTCATCCTACCTCTATATTATCTTCATTTGAAAGGATGTGTTAATGATTTGGATAAGCCATTATTTTAATGTATCTACCAAGGTAAAATTCAAAAAGTAGTTTGCATTCCACTTGAAATCATTGATGATAGAAAAATTTGAAAGTTTGATATAACTAATGTTTCTATATTTAAAAATTAGTTGAATGATGATCCATAACTTTATTTTAAGCATTTATTATTACTTGTGATCTATAAAGACTAAATAGTGAGTGGCAAAAACTTCACCTTTTCGCTACACACTCATTGACCATGCTAAAATATGGTATTAAGTTATCTCACCTAACACCATCTCTTCTTAAGCACATATGATAAGAGCTTTCAATACAATCTTTTAATATTATAATTAAGTTACAAATCTTAGAAAGTGAACAACAAGGTGAAAGAAATATGCTAATGAATCATTGAATGTAGCCATAAAATTTGCATACTCAATTGGCAAATATGAGTAAGTAATGCACCTAGTAGAATAACTATAGCTACAAACCTATGGAAGGATGGATATTTATGTTATGGAAAATCTCTACCAAAGGTCAGTGGCCCAAATTGCAACTATGCTAGATGATATAACTAGATTAAAAGATGAATGGCATAAGCATGGTAACATAGAGAAAGTTAACATATATTACCAATGTTAGAAGAAATTGGAGCGTGGAATGTAGAACTTCACCCTGTAATGTTGTTAAAGCCCTTATGCAAGGAATCATAAGAATCAAGACAACTATAACAAACCTTACCAATGTGGTTAACAAGGTTTGGGATGTACTAAATGAAAAGATGACTTTAAGTCTTAATAATTCAAAAAATACAATTATTGAAGAATTTGAAATATTATTTATACCAAGAGAGAGATTGATGATAGTAAGACAAAGGGTAAGAGGCTTTACTTTGATTAGATGTATTCCTTCTGATATATTTCTTTTGTAAAAATAGAAACATCAATAATGTATGAGGCCTAATCCTTAGATCTTGGCATCTTGGAGTATCTCCTCTATAGTGAAAAAAGCTTTACCCTTCCATCATTCTTACTATCATGGAACTCCATAGGCAATGAACCAAGTATCTCAAGTACTACCCAATTAATATGAACCATATCCACCATAATTATCTCAACAACTGCATGTCCAACGATAAACAAAATGGCTTTTTATACCATCACAAAGAAGAATTTCAAATTAGCCATTGCAAGAGTAGGTTTAATTTGCTAATGTAATGTACTAATCTTAATCTTCATAAGCATATACCATTGGGCAATACAATCAAAATATTATTCCAATTGCTAGAGATTCTTCACCTTATAAACAAACATATTTTCCTAAGAGGAAGAAAAATATAAATATTAATAATGATTATTATTTTTTTAAGAGGAAGAAAAATATCAATATTAATGAGGATTCTTACTCATATTTTTTATCATCATCTTGCAAGAGATAGTGAAACACCAGCAAATCTAGACTATGACATCCCAACTACAAATTTTTCAAGTATCAGCACCAAGCTAGTTGCTACAATTTTTTCTAAGTGTTGGGACTATGCTCTCCACTACCCCAAAGCATAGTCAGCCTCCAGTGAAGACTATAGTCAACACAAAAGCTAATTTTTTGCAATTTTATCTAAGTGTCTTCAAGACTACACTCTCCACTTCCTCAGACTACACTCTCCACTTCCTCAAAGCACAATCAGCCTCTCATGGAGAGTGTAGTCAATTCAAAGCCAGTCTCCACAAGTTTTGACAAGTGTTGGGACTATGCTCACCCCTAGTCAAGAGCATAGTCAGCCTGCAATGGAGAGTGTAGTTAGCACATAGCCATTTTTTACAAACTTTTCTAAGTGTGTGACTATGCTCTCCCCCAGTCCAGAGTGTAGTCAAGCATAGTCAACCAAAACAGTCTCTAGCAGCCTTCACAACGTAGCACCAACACTTAGCTCAACTCCAACTCACCTTCAACAAGTGTAGTTAGCAAAATGCTTCTTTTGTGTATCCCATTTTGGCACCAAGATTGTAACTATGCTTGACCCCATGCAAGATAGTGAAGAGGGTAGTCCTAGAGCATAGTCTCTCAGGAGGAATTTTTTAGCTACCTTGTGGTCTTCTCAGCACCCACATGCAATTGGCAACATAGTCACAATCTCGTAGTCTCACAAAGTTCAATAGAGCACAACAAAGCACAACACCACCAAACTAGTGGAGAGCGTAGTTGGATGACAGCATAGTCCCAACCATTTCCTCTACCACGTAGTAGCCATCGCACATCTTTTGCTAATCCTAGGCCTATAAATGCCCATGCCCTTAATGTTTTCAAGGTTGGAAAATTTTAAAATTAGCAAACTAGAGACATGACAAACCTAAGGAGAGCTTGGAAGAGAACCAAAGGCATATCGATGAAGTTGTAGACCACTACGACCCATCAAAAACACTACAACCAATGGTAACCATGGTAGCCAACCTAGAAAATGTAGACAACTTGGAAAAACACTAGTCTTCATGGCCAAACACCCTTGATACTATGACTATGCTATCCATGGTACCTATTATACACTGTGTACCTTCTAATCCCTTTTGGTGTTAACTACGCTCAACCACATTTGGGGTGGTGTTTTGCTTCTCTCTCTCTTTTCATTTTTACCATTTTATTCATATTTTTTTGCTATTTCACTACATAACCATGCCTAAAACTACACTTAGGTGATGGTCTCTGCATGTTAACATCCTTTTTTTCATTGAAACTCTTGACTACGCTCGACCCATTGACATCGTTAACACTATTGACACCATTTGAACACTTAGCACCATTTCGCATCAACACTGTGGCTAACCACATTACACCTCAGTTGCATCTGGTAAGTCCCTATTTGATCAACAAGACTATTCAAGATGCACCCTCTTCACCTCCAGGAAGTCCTCATGTGAACCCAAAGTTAGGTTGTGTGCCTGTGAACCTTGGTGTTCCAACCACTAACATTTTCAATTGTTACAATTTCTAGCACTAGAAGGAGGGTTGAACCCCTTTTTTCAAGTTCTGTTGAGGTTTTTTTATGCGCTCTCTACACTATAGTTTTCCACTGACCCATTGGTGTAGATTGGACCCTGTAGTTGGTTCCCTCGGGACCTTACATAGCAACCCCAAACCACACTTCTCTCCACTATTTTCCTAAGTTCCCATTGTCCTCAGTTGAAGTGTAATCATCTCCAAGGTAGATAGCATAGTCAACTCTCCATTGTGGAGAGAGTAGTTGGCCATTTTTAGTGGAGAGCATGGTCATCATAGTTACCTCTCCATAATGGAAAGTGTAGTTAATGGTATTAGTTAAAACAAAGTTAGTTTCAACTTGGTCCACTATATTTTGCAACCAATAACCTCTGTAGTTTCCTTTACAACTCAATTTGCAATCATGAATCCAAATCAACGTTTGATGTTAGTTTTAAACATACTTGATATCTTGCCTATTCAACAAGAGACTAGGATTCACAACCTTATGAATCTTGTGATGGTTGGGCCAAGGCAATCCCTTAGGCTACATGGCCAAGGCCCAGAGTACATCATGCTCAGAAATGAGTAATACAACTTCATATGTGCAAAGATCCAATAAAAGTTACCTATAGATCACCTTCACATGGAGGCAAAAAAAGAGTTTGAACTAATCCACCAGGATGGATGGGAGTATATCCCTTCCTCTTCCGACATCATCCCACTCACAGAGTCCCACCACTAGTTGTTATCCCAACTCATCTAAGCAAGTGAGTGTGATGTGGGAACTAACTACAAGGAAGCCTTACAAGAGGAAGAGGACAAGTTCAAAGCTCACTCCAAACACAAAGTTCCCTTTCCCACCATCTTCCAACAAGAAATCCCTAGTCTAGCCTCTCCTTGATTTAGTTCATCCATCCTCCCCAAGATGGTCATAACATCAAAACCACCTTCCCACTCTATCAATCTTAGCTCTACACCTATACTGGCAACTTATTAGATGTAATACATGCATTATGATGAAATAGATCCCTTCAATTTACCCTTCATGGCATCATGTCAACCTACCCAACCATCTTTGCCAGTAGCAATCACTTCAGCTCAACCATATGTTCATACAAGGCCCCGCTCCAAGCCCTAAATGACTTAGGCAACCTACATCCCACTTGTTTTGTCAATGCCCTCAGTGTTGGTCCAACCCATGCATGTAGGGCTTGCCCCAATCACTATCCCTATAACATAGCTAATGCATCAAGCACCTCATGTGGCTCTACAACCTGTGACTAGGTCATGGGCCACACAACCAACATAGTAGATAGCACAACTAGTGCAACCAACTAGGGCATCCCATAATTTAGACCAGGCATTCCAACTGATCCAAACCTTGACAAAAGAGGTGAAGCAACTCAAAGCTACCTCCTCTGAAACTATCAAAGTGGTGGACTTCTACTAAGATGACCCTATAAGTTCTACAATTCCACCTCTAACTCTACGAGCTAGGGTTGCACTACCTTAGTTCACCAAGTACAATGGTGAGGGGGATCCCAATGCACATATAATCACATTTAGGCGAGAGTGTTTGTCATTGCAAGCCTAGCCACATGCCATCATATGCATGATTGCCATGTCATTTATTAGAAAAGCATTATACTGGTACCGCATGCTACCTAGAGGCTCTATCTCCTCTCTAGAAGACCTCTTGAGCTAGTTCATGACACACTTCAAGTACAACTTGAAGCTAGAGATAACCTTGGACTAGCTAATGCAGGTCAAGCAAGGCCATCTATAGCCTATGCAAAAATTCATCCAACATTGGAATGCCTCATTAAATAAAATATGAGAGTCCATAGCCAAGGCACATCTCTTATCTATTTTCAATGGTGCATTTAATGATTTCATAAAGTTAAAGTTGTACTACATAGGCCTACAATCCCTAAGGTAGGCCTTCGCCCAAACCAAGAGCATAGAGGACGCGGCAAAAGCTAGTAAGAACCTAGCCTACGTGGCCTACAAGAACCAACATGCAAGGAGAGATAATGATAAGGGAAAGCAAACTACAAAAATGGTAGTGGTAGACAAAGAGGCCAAGGCAATCAACAAGGGGCCAATAGCTAAGCCACCCAAAGCCCCAACCAACAACAAAGCTGTCAACCCTAGCACCAAGGCAACCAACCCACCTCCATCTATAGTGGCCATGATGCAAGGTGGTCAAAGGCCTAACTTCAAGTGCAAGGATCGCTCCAAGCATTCCCTATTACCACTGAAGCCCTTAGAGCTATTGGAACAACTATTAAAAGCTGGATGTATCCAATATAAGCAAATGTCTGAGGATTCTTGTAAAAGGTATGACAAATACTGCAAGATATTAGAAACCCTACTTTAGTGGTACCAAATGAACCCCTGCTCCAAGATAGATCGGTTCTACCATTACCAGTAGTTTTCCAATCATAGCACAAACATTTTCCTAGCCTTGCAAGATGATCTAAAAAAGATGATTGATAGAGGTGAGATGGTCCTCAATGCTACAAATCCAATCAAGCCATAGAACCAATCCATAATGGTGTACAAGGACCCTCTAAACGTGGATGATGTTGGCTACATCATAAACACTATCAACATTAATGACAACCCAAAATCAGTGCAGCCGCCATTTGTGGTTCATGTTCCCTCTGATAGCGCAACAGTCCCCTTAGCCCCTATGGGTTTGAGGCCCTCTTTTATTATCAGAGTGCCACCTCAAGCACCCACAACATCCTTTGTGGTTAGGGGCCCATAGCATGTCACAACAACAATAGTTCAACCACCCTTCATTGTCAAGGTGTCACAACGTGCTAACCCTTCACCTATCTAAATCCCAACAATAGCCAATGCATCGATCCCTTCCTATCCAAGGGCCAATCCTACTAGCAACATTAGCAAAGCCTCTAGGTGACAACCCAAGAGACCTAATGAGTGTCTCATAGATAGAATAATTAGGCAACATCAAGACCAAAGAGTACTTGGTCCACTAAAGCCGATCCTTATATCTACAATCCCCATGGCCAAAATAACTAAGGAGGCCACAACTAGCAAATTGCAACCAAGCACTAAGACCCCTATGTAGGCCAAGACAACAAAGCACAAGTCACCTCCACAAGAAATTTCTCTTAGGATGCATGAAGGAAGTCAAATCCAATAAAAAAATGGCTAATGAAAAATATTTCATGGATGCATCAGCCCAAGTTAAGCAAGCACTCAAGAAAAAAAACACAACATTGAGCTTGTATGACCTAATCATGATCTCATCTACTCACTATGAAGCACTAGTGAAAATTTTGACCTCCATTCCTATCACAAAGGACATCCCTATAGATGAGAACTCCATCCATGTAGTGATGTTTCCCCCAACATTATAGGAATCAAGTTCCACATCCCTAACATTTTGCGATGAAGCAACTCAGATCAACCTTGAGAAGGGTGAGGTCATAACAGCCCCCACATTCATCACCATATGAGTCGAGTAATGCAAGATTTTGAGAGTACACATTGATGATAGGTCAACAATAAAAGTAATTATGTAGACCATCATCAACAAGCTAGGCCTCATAGACTAGGTCAATCCAATGAAAACCATGTCTAAAATCCTTTAATGGGTCACGTGTCATTGTTAGGGCCATGGTCACCATAGCTTTCGTAGCAGGGGATCAATTTCCCATCATTGTGAAATTTATCATCATAGAGGACATGTTAAGCTTTAACCTAATACTAGGCAGGCCTTGGCTAGCCTAGTTATGGGCTGTCTCCTCTCCAATTCATTAGGAGATCCACCTTCCATATGAAGGTGGTGAAGTTATCATCAATGGTGATAACGTCATCCCTCTAGCCATCAACAACATAGATATGGAGCAATGGTTAGAGGTTGAATTTCCTGATGATGCACCTATGCCAGACAATGAAACGCATGAGGCTAATGCACTCAAAGAAGTAGTGGAAGCTAATGACCTTATGGAGGATGCCCTTTGGGTAGAGTTGCCCTTTAACGTAGCAAGTGAGGATCAAGGAGAATACTGGATAGTGCAATCCAAGCCCTACATGCCCCCTAACCCACACCAGGTTAGGAAGAAATTATGCGATTTAAGGTACCCCCTTAGTCCAAAACATGCTAGGTGCCTACCCACTACTTTTCTTGCATTTGTATCACATTAGGTTAGCATGGTATCATGTTATTTTCATTTAGCTTGATTGCTTAGATTACACATTTATTTGTTTGGTTATCACATTCATCTACTTTATTATGCATCTACTTGTCAGTTTACACTTCTGTAGTTATTGCTTTAAAAACATTAAAGTGCCTGAAAAATAATAAAAGCCAAAATTATGAAAAGAGAGATTACAATATGCAGCCCACTATGGCCTTAAACTAGCAACTTAGTGGCTTAGAATGACCTTAAACTAGTAATCCACAACTAGCCATGGCCTTAAACTAGCAACATTGTGGCCTGGAATGACCTTAAACTATCACTCTTGATCTCCATCATCATAGCCCAAAATGGCCTTAAACTATCACCATAGCCTGCAAAGGCCTTATATTATCACTTTGGCCCAAAATGGCCTTAAACTATTGCCATAATCCACAATGGCCTTAAACTATCACCATGGCCCGCAATGGCCTTAAACTATTGCTTTGGCCTAAAATGGCCTTAAACTATCAATATGGCTTAGAATGGCCTTAAACTACAACCTTGGCTTACTATGGTCTTAAATTGGCAACACATGGTCCAAAATGGCCAAAAACTAGCATTGACCCTCTCGCTAGGGCCTTAAACTAGCATGGGGCCCATCAAGGCTTTAGACTAATAAGAAACTCGCTATGTCTCACAATGACCCAGTACCACTATGGCTCACGATGGCCCAAACTTGCACACTCATAGCAAATGCAATAAAATCATAACCTTTAGAAAGTTACATTTAGTCATCTTAGCCAAATTCAATACCTACAAGGGTCTTACCTTTCTCCATGGTGGTCCATGTGAGCAGCTCCATAAAAAATGTAGCAAAATAGGCCTCTTTGGAGGGGGTGATGATCTCCCTTATAGGAGAGTCACTCACGACCATACTCTACTCAAACAAATCATATGTCTACTTCCCATTGATCACCTTAAGAAAATATCAAGGTGATAGCATTTAGTAGACTCCTCCTTATACCATCGCAAGTATGCATCGCACTCTCATTTGTACTGATGCTTGTGGTTCTTTTACATCTACCTCCATCAATAAACCTTGGTGCTATAATTCTTTCAATCTTGGTTCTTTTGGACAAGCAAGTTCATCTAGAACCATTGCTTAATTAGCTCCCATGTTTCCTCGTTCTTACCTCTGAGATCTATCCAATATCTGGCATACTCAATCTCAAAGGTACACTAGGTGCCATCTCCCTACGACCTAGCTACTATGAAGTCATATCTAGATTGAAGATCCTTGATCTTCTTATCTTGGCTAGTCACCCTCTCCTAAAGTTTGTGCATGTGTTTCCATAGGTGCTCATTCAAGTTCCTGTAGACCCACAACACCTTCACATAGGAAAGTGCACACTTGTTCGATATCTCATACATGTGACAAGGCACCTAATCAACTTCAAGAGGAAGGTCACAGAGGGTGTCCATCTTGGCCACCTTGCTTGGATCCCACTGCAGCTTAGGACTTATAGGTATGCAACAACTAAATAATCTTAGCTGAAAACTAAGCATTTAAGCAATAAGAAAGATAGCATAAAATGAAAATATTCCACACAAACTAAGCTCAAGGTCTACTTATCATAAGCAGTCCACCATGTCCTCAATGATGCCTTCCATGAAGGCAAATTTATTTGACATATCTACCCATGGCTCCATGTGGTAGGTAGATGTGGGACCATTGATAGGAACATTTGATGCTATAAGACAATGAGGCAATTAGCATATGGCCTAATAGCCAAAGATACTAGAGTAAACAAAGGAAGATAGATGGTAGTACAAGTTGATTACCTAGCAAGCTTTTAGGCATGAGTGTAGGGGGTTCATCCAGCTATGTACCATTGAATAAATTTTCAAAATCATTTCCATCAAGGTGAAGAAACCCCTCTTCATCCAACTATTGGTGGACCTCTGCTACCTCATGAGGCTCTTCTTCATGAGCCTCCTCCTCCTCATCTTGAGGAGGTGCTTCATCTGCTACTACCTCAACTGCTACTTGTGCAGCCCTCTCTACTTTTTCTATAGTTAACACATATACACATATAGCATATTAGTACATATACCACACCTTTATCTAATTAATAATATATCATAACAAAAAAAACATAAAAATAAAAAAAATTACATGAATAGAACTAAGGCCTCTAAGAATCTATGCATGCTAACCTGCAACATTTGCATGCAAGCTTTGTAGCTTGATTCAGATCCTTTTGCTGCTTGGATTTCTAATCTTAGGGGCAGCTTCCTATGGAGGATTTAGCCTCTTGATCTTAGCCTTGAATGGACCCACTATCTTGGCTATGTAGCAATCCACCTTGCTCACATCCCTAATGCCAACTAGAGAACCCTTACCTGTACTATCACACGAGTAATGCAAGTGCCCCATGGGATGCTTGCTCATTACTGATATTAACTCATCGATCCCCTCTAAGGGGTCCTGTGCACATGTGGTTAAGAACACTGCTTGATTCATGACCTAGAAAACTGCTCATAGTCTTGCACTACCCATTGACCATCATCTTGCACAACCAAAAGCTCCACAAACCTTCATAGGTATCCTACAAAGAACACAAAATGGACATGGGACCTTACTTGGAGGTTGAATTGTAGCTTAGAAATCTCCACATGCAGGCCAATGGCTATGTATGTAGCTCAGTTGAACTTCATACCCTCTAGCAGCACCTCCTTCATCATTGATGCATGTTCCACCACTAGGGCCTTTTCTTAAGAAAGTAGCTTTGGAAAGGCATGAGCAAAGAACAAAGGGTAGAGTTCCCGCACCTCAAGCACTACCACATCTTTGATCAGTATGCCCTTGTGAGATTGAGTAGCCCCTAACTAGTGCTTGATCTCTCCTCTATGGTCCACCTTCCTACTAGCCTTATTAACAATTGTTGGGCCATTAGCAGGGATGCCAAAGAGATCAGTGAAGAAGGCCTTGCTAAGGTCTAACACAACTGTCACACTGTGCACCCAGGTGACAAACTACCTAACATCACTGTTGAAGGAGTCGATGATGGTAACCATTTTAACCATTGAGATAGTTAGGCTAAGGGCCAAGAATAGGTCCATTAACCCAACATGCATGAGCTAAGCTATTAGTGCATCTAGTGCTTTGTGGCATAGCTAGTGGTGCGCACCCTTCACATCACCATAATTCATGATAAGGATGGCCTCTATGCAATTCATGATAATCACAATCACCTTGGCTAAGGCAACCACCACTACAACACACAGCAAACCAACATTAGCATCATACAAATGAGGAAATTTGAAAGGTATACATGAGCAACCATATGAATCAAAAATAGATATGTACATGGTACAAATGAAATGTCAGATGGGGGTGATGGTACAAACACCTTTGTAGTGTTAATCTTACCAACATCCTACTCCTCATCTAACTAGTCATTGGTCCTGCATCGCTTATATGCCTTCAGGAACTAGGAGATATAAGCCTCTAAATCATGCCCCACCTACTCAGCTCAGCT
Source organism: Gnetum montanum (assembly GCA_015680685.1). NCBI lineage: Eukaryota > Viridiplantae > Streptophyta > Gnetopsida > Gnetales > Gnetaceae > Gnetum > Gnetum montanum. The sequence goes on along the minus strand of MNCI01018846.1, from coordinate 38,845 downwards.
ACTCAAACATTTGTGCTAGATGAGAACACCTCTAAGGTAGTACAAGTTAAGGCTAGAGCATCCACATCATCATGCAATCCATCCCCATCAACCCTAAGCTTGGCATTAATCATAGAACCGTTAGCAACTTCATATGAGTGAATAGCATGGGATATTATAAGAACAATAAAAGTACTTACCCTCCAATGTAGTAGGCAATTCTAGGTGGGTTCTAAAATAGAGTATGAAACCAATGCATGATAAAAAGGATGTTGCTCTTATGATAACAAGGAAAGCCTATCATGCGCCATACTCTAGATAGCTGACAAGCACTCCTAGGACCTCTACCTAAGCCTTTCACATTATCAATGTCATCAATAGGCTCATCCTAGATGAACTTTAGGATTCCCTAGTTAGCCCTATGTAACAATGTCTCAAATTATGATGCTAGCAACCTCCATCGCGAATGCCCCAGGTAATAACATCTCAGTGATGGCACTAGCAACGTCCATCACCAACTGTGACCACATGATCACACTTAACTACTATAGTAGGTATTCTAGAAACTCCTAAGCCCTTGATCAAAGTCACACCGCTTGATGGTCCACTCACATATCTAGCGTAGGCCTATTAGGAACAGGTTCGCTCATGCAACATAGGATGCCCACAAGCTCAACCACTATCAAAACAGGTTTCAATAGCATCTTGTAATTAACAAGCAATAGGCAAAGCATTAGTATACATGCATAGAGGTAACATTTTAATACACATTAAAATTACTAACATGAATTATCAAAAATGCAATTTTTGTCAATGCACCCTAGGGCCCCATAGGTGTAGCACATCACTTAACTCATTTGACACACCTAGCACTCACTAGGGTATAGCATGTTTTTATAGGCTTAGGGCTACATTTTGCAAGTCATCATGCATGATTAAAAATATTTTGGCAAAATTTTTACTAACTCTGGACTACCTCAATGGAGAGCATAGTCTAAAAATTACAATGTCTGAAAACTACAAAATTTTGACTATCTTTGGGCTACCTTAGTGAGGAGCGTAGTCCCAAAACTATAAAATTTTAATTATCTCTAGGCTACCTTAGTGGAGAGTGTAGTCTTGAAAAACATAGACATTTTGATAGACATATTTTGGCAAAACCTTGGCAAGGCAAGCATCCCAACATACACTTAGTAGAGTCCCATAACTATGGAGAACATAGTCTCCCCATGGTGTCACGCCCAAATAACCCTTACCTTCCCCTTCCATAGTAGGTCATGCCTCCATTACTTCTCCAAAAATGATAGCAACACATGCCTTGGCATCAGTCATGGCTACATCATGCTATGATGCACAGTGGCAACCATGGCCCCTATGACTATACTACGATGCACTGTGCACAAGGCTCTAAGCACTGTGCTCATGAAAATTTTTCTTTTAAACAAAAAAAAGAGGGGGATAGAAATGTTGCATGTGATGGTAGCCACAACCCCATCCCTATGCAAGGTTCCAACCCTAGACATGGATGGAGCCCAAACCATGCACACAAAAGTAAAAGAAGAGTGGACAGTGTGTGATGGTGGCTACTTCTCCCTATAGCCATGTCACGATAGCAAGTGACGGTAGCTATTACCCTTGCAACCATGCCATAGTGTGCAACATGTGAGGCCCTAAGCCCTATAGTCCTCAAAACACTGTGCACCCTATGCACAACCCAGCCTCAATGCAGCCCTAATGAACCAAACAACAAACAACACAATGATGCAAGAAACTATCCCCCCTCCTCACACCATCATGGCCCGAATGGTACTCGAAGCCTAAGCAAGAGTAGAATCCTCCTTGTCACTATGCCATGCCATGATAGTGCATAGCCATGATAGTCACTGCCATGGTAGGGTGTGCAAGGTGGTACATGGGGCTACACTCTCAAACCCTCACCACTACAAAAAACAAAGATACAAACCCTTCCTACCATCATGCCCTCCCCATCATCCTACTATGACTATCATTGCCATGGCAGAGCACTATGGTAGGGTGCACAAAGTGATGCTCCCTAAAATACTCAAAACCCTCACGAAAGAAAAAATAAACAAAAAATTAAAGCAAAAAGGGAATAGCATAATCCTCCTACCTATTTGATGCAGAAGACCTCTCTTCTCCATGCATGCCTACAGCAAGTGACCTAGCACTCTCTCTCCCTTAGCAACATTTACCAACCCTAGGTGAAGGCGTCCACTCTAACACATCATCTTTTCTCCAACTACGCTCTCCACTGGCAACAACACAACAGCAATGGCAAGACTATGCTCTAGATGTCATAGTCAAAAGTAAGAAAACAACAACTTACCTTGGTAGAAACATGCCTATATACCCTCTCGGGATCATCTAATGATCCACCAACCTAAGACTATGCTCCACATCGAATGCCCAGTGGAGAGTATAGTTGGGTGAGAGCGTAGTCAACCATACTTAGCTCAAAACTATAATTTTTCATTGCCCTGCCAACATGCTAATTAATTCCACTCCTAAGCATGCTATCCCTTCCTAAAATAGCATGTTTGGTGCATCCACAATCCACTAAGACCTAAAAATAGCACCAACATGATTACCTCTCATTGCTATTTATGTGCATACTTAGGCAAATTTTTACTCGATTGCTTTCTTTCATTTATGCATAATAACTAACTCAAATAGGTATCACTTGACATTTTCTAGTTTACTTTTGCAGGACCATGACATGGCCACATAGGAGTAGATCTTCTCATCATTGGTCCTCATGGAACCTCATGGTGATGTTCAACAATGCATTGACCCTCATTGCCTAGACCTCAAGCCTACAACCTACAATGAGTACATAGCATCCATAGAAGCACCACTAGATTGGCTTGACCATCTAGTTAAGGCTCTCGATCTAGAGGTAGGGGATCCCAATGTGGCAAAGTACAAAGGTCTCCTCTGAGGTATCCTTGTAGCACATGACCTAGGAATCCAACACATAGTGATCTGAGGTGGCTAACAATTAGTGGTCAATTAGGTAATAGAGGTTTACACCTAAAAGGCACAACATTTATAGCCTTACTATGATCTAGCAAAACACTTCCTCCAACACTTTGTAACTGTTGATGTCCAACATATTCCCCAAAATGAAAATGCCATTTCTGATGCACTAGCCACATTAGCCGTTAACATTGTGCCTAGCATGTTTGATGCACTACCCACCTCAATGGCAAACTACATTACACCTATTACACAAACCATAAAAGATGCATCCATAGCCATAGTTAATGTGACCCACATGAAAGAGTGGTACAATGACATCAAGGCACACCTTCTACAAGGTGAGCCTCTACAACATTTAACTACTAACCAAAAAGACACAATCCACAAACATTTGTAGTAGTACATCATTGTAGGTGATAATATGTAATGTCACAAATCCTACAATGGCATACTACTACCCTGTGTAAGCAATAACAAAGCACAAATGATTATTGAGCAAGTTCATGAAGGACTATGCAAAGGTCACATAATACCTAGGGAAATGGTAGCAAAAATCAGATGGTTAGGCTATTATTGGCCTTACATGGAGAGTGATTGCATCTCAAAATTCAAGATGTGTGACAATTGCTAGAGGCATAGCAACTTAATGCATGTGCCACCAATTGAATTGCACACAGTGCAAATCATGTGGTTGTTCCAACATTGGGGCTTGGACATCATCAGACCCATAATGCCTAAGTCCTATACAGGGCATAGCTTCATAGTAACTACAATTGATTATTTCACAAAATGAGTGGAGGTTATTTCCCTTAGGAAGATGACATTGTAGCAAGTTTGCAAATTTATGTTTAATAACATAGTGACTTGTTTCATCTTATCCATGACCATAGTAATAGATAACAGGCCGTAGTTTAGCAATGCTGAAACCAAAGCCTTTTGTGAGCACTTTGGCATCAAAAATTCCTTTTCATTACCATACTACCCTTAGGAAAATGGCCAAGTAGAGGCCACCAAAATGGTCATCGTCAATCTTCTCAAGAAGATGCTAAATAATAGAAAAAGACGATGGCATGAGTAACTAATCTATGCACTTTGGGCCTACCACATAATGCATCAAATAGCAATAGGTATGATGCCTTATAGCCTCATGTATAGATATAAAGCCACTTTTCCACTCAAATTGTAGGTTCCATAACTTTGAGTAATCCTCTCAGACTTCATCGATGGAGGTTAGAATAATGAGTTGAGAACCATAGAACTTAACTCAATAGAGGAAGAATGCATGCATATGCTTGATTATATCAAATGGTACCAAGAAAAGCAATGATAAAAGTATTTTCATACTCAGCAACAATGCCTAATCAAGAAAAGGGACCTAGTGCTCAAGGCCATTCGCAATCCCATAGAAAATTTCTTAGCCAACTGGTAAGGGCCTTTCTTGGTCACTAAGGCCTATGACAATGTAGCAATCAAGCTTGCTAATCAAGATAGAAACAAATTTTCCAATCTAGTGAACCATTCATACTTGAAGCCGTATTATATCTTACATGCAGCATTGTACATCAATAAAGAAAGGTAATCATTTGTCCACTACAACACTAAACTGGCACAAAAGTCCACCATGACTATAAATTAGCACAGATATTTTGCTACAATGTTAAACTGGAATAGAAGTCTACCGTGACTATAAACTGGCACAGCTCATCCACTATGATGCCAAACTGGCATAGAAGTCTTTCATGACTATAAACTTGCATAGATCATCCGCTATGATGCTAAACAAGCATAGAAGTCTGTCATGACTATAAATTGGCACAAATCATCTGCTATGATGCTAAACTAGCATAGAAGTTTTTCATGCCTATTAACTAGCACAATTCATCTGCTATGATCTTAAACTGGCATAGCTCATCTACTATGATGTTAAATTAGCATAGAATTTTTCCATGACTATAAAATGGCAAAAATCATCTATTACGATGCTAAACTGGCATAGAAGTCCACCATAACTATAGACTAGCATAGCTCATCTATTATAATGTTAAACTAGCACAAAATTTTTTCATGACTATAAACTAGCATAGATCGTCCACTACAACACTAAACTAGCATAGAAGACCACCATGACTATAAATTGGCATAGATTATCCGCTATGATACTAAACTAGCATAGAAGTTCACCATGACTATAAACTAGCACAAATCATCTGCTACTATGCTAAACTAGCATAGAAGACCACCATGACTATAAATTGGGATAGATTATCCGCTATGATACTAAACTAGCATAGAAGTTCACCATGACTATAAACTGGCATATATCATGTACTACAATGCTAAACTAGCATAGAAGTTCACCCTGACTATAAACTAGCACAAATCATCTGCTACGACACTAAACTGGCACATAAGTCCACCATGACTATAAATTAGCACAACTCATCGGCTATCATGCTAAACTGGCATAAAAGTTTTCCATGACTATAAACTGGCACATATCATCTACTACAATGCTAAACTAGCATAGAAGTCCACCATGATTATAAATTGGCACAGCTCATTTGCTACGATGCTAAACTAGCATAGAAGTCTATCATGACTATAAACTAGCACAAATCATCTGCTACTATGCTAAACTAGCATAGAAGTTTACCATGGCTACAAAATGGCACAAATCATCTACTATAACATTAAATTGGCACAACTTGTTCGCTACAACACTAAATTGGCAAAGTATTCATCCACTACAACACTAAACTAGCATAGCTCATCCTTGGGTCACAATGTTAAACTAGCATAATACATCCACTATGACTATAAACTAGCATAACATGGTCTATCAAGACCCTAAACTAGGTTCATGGTCAACCACTAATAATTCCTTTCATCCTCCTACAAGTAAGTAACCAAGCATAGCCCTTGCCCATTTCTACACCATGTGGGAAAGCATGCTACAGTCCTAGAATGGAGCACCTGCCATGGGGGTAGCCTTTGGAGCACTTATAGCATCTTGGACCTATGCAATTTTTCTAGCTTTTTGAGCAATTGCCATGATGGTAGCCTTTGGAGCACTTGCAACATATTCACGCCTTGCAATTTGGCTGGCTTTTTGAGCACTTACCACTGGGACAACCTTTGGAGCACTTGCAGCATCTTCACCCCCTACAATTTTACTAGCTTTCTAAGCACTTACCACAGGGGAAGCCTTTGGAGCACTTGTAGCATCTTCACCCCCTGAAATTTATTGGCATTTTTTGTCGTGTGGTTTTCTTGTTTTCTCATAGTTGTGTTTGCAAGATGAAGCCTTAGGTCATTATGCAAAGGTGCCTCTCAAGCAGTGGCAAGTCACCACATCGCTCTAATGTGCATGATTGGACTAGCTAAATGTCTCAAGAGTGCATATCCCCATTATCCCATTATACTCTACTCACACTTACTCCTATATCTAGATACCCTTCCATTCTTTGTGTAGCAAAGTTGGCAAACCATTTTGACACTCACGTGCTATGACCACATGGCACCCTCTTTGCATATCTCATCAAACATCAAGCTTCCCAAGGTAGATGTAACATAAGTCATCCTATGGAAAACCTCTGTTGGCTGATCAAAGCCTAGGCAAATGAAACATAAGTCATCCCAAGGAGCAAACACCTGTCGTACAAACATCATGTTGTTTGGCCAATGACAAAGTGAAGCCCATCTAGTGACATGAAGTTCACTTAATGAAAATCATTTTACTTCATAGTAAGCATTCAATAATGTGTAGAGCCCAAGGAAGGCTCACCCCACAAAAAAAGGGAAAAAATCATGTTGCCAAGCAATTAAGCAACAAAGAAGTTTCACAGTTGGCCTAGCCTTGAACCTACACATTGACTCTCTCATAAGCACTCCAATGAGAGGCCAATGCTTTCAAGGGCAAGCCACTTTGATTTCTTGGTCACCATTAGCATGGTGTCATAATATACTATTTGCACCTTATCTTCCCCCTTTTATTCCTAGCACATCACCCACATATTTTACTCTACTTCTCACCTACCATCTAGCATGTCCCTATCCATAGCACTCTTTAAGCATGGTGTAGTAACATATGACCATGCATTGAAAAGTGATGTTGGTTCCAAGCTTTTTGTGGTGTTTTTCCATTCTTTGTTAACATCTCTTAAGCAACACCTCTAGACATCAACAAAGAGGGCCCAATGAAACACCACCAAATCTAGACTACAACATCTCAACTACAAATTTTTCTAAGTATCAACATAAAGTTAGTACCTGCAATTTTTTCTAAGTGTTGGGACTATGGTCTCCCCTACCCTAGAGCGTAGTCAACCTCCAATGGAGAGTGTAGTTAGCACATAAGCCAATTTTTTGCAATTTTTTCTGAGTGTTAGAACTAGGCTCTCCATTGCCTTAGAGCATAATTAGCCTCTCATGAAGAGTGTAGTTAACTAGAAGCTAGTCTCCACAAGTTTTGATAAGTGCAAGGACTACACTCATCCCTAGTTGGGACTGTAGTTAGCTCCAGTGGAGACTGTAGTCAGCACATAGTCATTTCTTACAAATTTTTCTAAGTATGAGAATACGCTCTTTCCTAGTCCAAAGTGTAGTCAAGCATAGTTAGCTAGAACAATCTTCACTGGCCTTCACAACATAGCACTGACACTCAGCTCAACTCCAACTCACCTTTGATAAGCATAGTTAGAAAAATGCTTCTTTTTTCTATCCCCTGTTGGCCCCAAAATTGTAACTATGCTCAACCCCACACAAGACAGTGGAGAGTGTAGTCTTGGAGTGTAGTATCCAAAGTGGCATTTTTTAGATACCTTGTAATCTTCTTGGAACACACATGAAATTAGTAGCATAGTCACGGTCATGTAGTCTCATAGAGTCTGGCAAAGCATAGCAAAGCACAACACCACCAACCCAATGGAGAGCATAGTTGGATGATAGCGTAGTCCCAACCATCCCCTTTGCCACTTAGTAGCCATCCCACATCTTTCACTAACCCTAGGCCTATAAATACCGATGCCCTCAACATTTTTAGGGTTTACAAATTTGAGAATTAGCAAACTAGAGACTTCACAAACCTAAGGAGCACTTGGGAGAGAACCAAAGGCATACTGGTGAACTTGCAGACCACCACAGCCCACCAGAACATTGTAGCTAATGGTACACCATGATGGCCAACTTAGTAGATGTAGACACCTATTGTACATCATGTACCTTCTAACCCCTTTTGGTGTTAACTACACTCAACCCCATTTAGGGTGGTGTTCTACTTCTCTCTCTCTCTCTCTCTCTCTCTCTCTCTCTTTACATTGTTAGAATTTTATTCACACTTTTCATTTTTTCACCACATACTTGCACTTAAAACTATGCTTGGGCAATAGTCTCTACATGCTGACACTTCCATTTTTTCCGAAACTCTTGACTATGCTCAACCCCATTGACACCATATGAACACTTATGACCATTTTTCATTAACATTGCAACTAAGCATGCTACACCCCAGTTACCTTTGGTAAGTCCCTATTCAATTGACAAGAAAATTCAAGGTGCCCCCATCTCTACCTCTAGTAGGCCCTCACGTGGACTTGGGGTTAGATTGTGCACCAGTAAACCTCTATGTTCCAGCCGCTGATGTTTTTGGTCATTACAGATGGGACCAAGGAGGTCATATTTCTAGATAAGAAGAAAATGAAGCTTCTACTCCTCTAGATAAATTTAGAGGAAAATCATTAATAAGTTGGATAAAGGAAACTTCATCCTTGGAAATCAACCATCAAGACCAATACCAAAGAAACTATAAAAAATCTCAATCATCTTCTTAACCATTAGATGATGTTGATTAAAAGGGTGATTATCAAGTATTAGCCTTGAACTCAGTTGTAGGGGAAGAGTCCTTCACATAATGGCTTTAATGATAGAGTTTAGTTTTTTTAATTGCTTGTTTATGTACTTTGATTTTTGCTAGAGAGTATATTTTTGAATATTTTTTAAGCTAACAATATATCATTCTTTAATTTATTTATTCTTTTTATTTTTTTTGATTTAGTATGCATGTTATTGAGTATATAGATCTATTAATTTTAATTTGTTATTTTTGATGTGAATTTTATGTATCTATTTTTTATATTAATGATTAATTGACTTTGATCTTTATATTCTTTTAAGTGTGATTCTATGTGTTTTGTGTGTCTCTTAAGGAAATCAATTAATGTGCTTAATGAAAGCTCACCATAAGGATAAAATGATGTTGATGGATGAGTGCATTGATATGTGATGATGCAAGAATACTAAACAAGTTGAAAGGGAAGCCTTAGTTTGATGGAATACATATATGACATAAATTTATCCATACACTTTCGCCTTACCATCACCAATGAGCCAAGCATATATTCAATGAGCAGCCAAATCTTATGTCATAAGTGGAAAGGCTATTGTTATAGAATCCTTAGAATGGTACAATGGGTCCATAATTTAGAATGTGAACTCTAAAATCTTGGATGGATATTTAGGGGCTTCTTAGGAAAGGTATGCAATCAAGTATCCTCATGACCACTGTGATGGATCTTGATTAATAAGGTTGGATCGATGTGTTTATATCTACCTCGCCTAACTATAGTCGTTGAAAGAGGTTCTTATGCATGAACCTATGCATGTCACATTTATGTTTTAAATGAGCTATCATCTTGACATATTTGTATTAAATACTCCTAGTGGTGACCTAATAATTAAAGCATCTTCCAAAAGATGTTTTTTTTTTCACATTAAAGACCCTCTTCCTTTTAAAAAAAAAGGAAGAAAAGGAAATTCTTTAAAAAAGAAAAAATTAAAAAAAAATAGAGAAAGAATAATAGAAATTATAATAAAAAATAAAAAATTAATAGGTGGTGGAGATTTAAATAAATGAATGCTTACTTATATTTCTAAGGGGGTGTCAAACCCTAAGAAATGAATAATAAACTTTAAAAAATTTAGAGTACATTAAATCATCATAAATACCTAAATAAGAAACTCATTTAATATCTTTTATTTTATTTGTTGTTTCTTTAATTATTTTCCTCCATCCTTGATGGTTTGCCTCATGATGAGAAGTGAATACCCCTACACTCAACCATATGAATCACTAAGCGTTCATGTGTGGTATGGTCAAATTCTGTGGATTCTATGTTCTCTGGTACACTAGATTCTATGAAGTGAACTTACCCTAACAATCATTCATTGTCTTCCCAATTACACTTGTGATGTGCAAAGGTATAGTTAAGTGTAATCAAGGCATATGATTTTTATTATTTTTATGTTTTATGTTTTGGGTGCATAAAATAAAGGATGAAAAAAATGAAGTAATTTAACTACTAATTTAACTTAACTAATCTACCTAACTAATCCTAATGTAAGCATCCATTCCCACTTGCCACACACATCCTAAACACATTTAGCACTACTAGGTTGCCAAAACTTAAGTGTTACTAGTATTACCAAGTGCCAAGTGTATCCTCAAAGTGGTTGTACTTATATGCTTAATTAACCGCTACTTAATCTAGCTTAGTTTAGCATAATTAATTATTTACTTACTTAAAGCATTAAAGGAAATCACATAAGACATTAAATGCATAAATAAATAATTAATCTATTTCCAAGTGCTGCAAGGTTTATAAAAAAGCTCATCTTTATTTCTGCACACACTATTGTGCTCAAGTACAATAGTGCTTGAATAAAGATCTATACACTCTTGACTCCTATGGCAGGAACCTAGAAAAATATTTTAACTTTCAAATGACAAAACTGTAAGAGCTCTACTACAACTATGACAAGGCATGCCATAAACATGATAGGTGAGCACATATTTATAGGCAAAAATAGATACTACATCGACAAGGCCATAGCAATGCATCAAATCATCCATCAAGGAAGCCTAGTCAATGGGGCCTAGTCAATTGGCCTAGTCGATGCAACCAATCTATGATTTATTATACCCTCATGACTTAATTAAAACTCATCCTCAAGTTCTTTACAAATTTGGGAAGGTATGGAATTATTAACGAATGACAGACATATGACAAACATAAACAAACATAGACAAATACTAAGTTCTTGAGTGTACAAATATATAATCATTACAAAATTTTCTAGTGTTCAGGACTACAAAATTGAATACCAAGATAAAATTTAACAAACACATTCTCCCCTAATGGCATGAAGGTGATGGAGAAGATTAAACAGTAGATGGTGAAGGCTCCTAAGGTTCTAAAGGACCTTCTCCTTCTTTAGGTGCATGTGATGGTTGAAGCTGTTTTGGCTATCCTGCTACTGCTACAACTTCCAGTGGAAGATGGAATGCATCCAACAATGTTTTCATCTTCTCCTTCTTACTCCTAGGATCATGCATGATTCATAGATCTTTTCCAATGTGGGCCAAAATGGGCACATCCCAACGATAGGGCATTGTTAGAAATAGCTCATTGGCATTCACAAACTAGCAAACAATTATTTGCAATCATTGTTAAATGCCTTGATTACATTTTTCAGTTTTTGGTAGTCATTCATCCTTTTGGCTAGGTTCTTAGAAGTTGATGTTTCATTAATGAATCTTACCCTAAGAACTTCAAGTTTAGCATTTGTATTTTCAAGCTTTTACTTGGTCTCCTTATGATGCTTGAACTCTATCTCATATAGTAAGTACAAGCTAGTCACATGCCTCTCTAACTCTAGCCATGGCCATCTGGTAGTCAACATTGCCAAGTTTGCATATCTAAGATTGGCAAGCTTCATGTATTCAATCATCTCTTCTATTTGCAACTCCTTCATGCATATCACATTTTTGTTGTAGGCATCTATCCCATTAATGATAGTTTGTTGCACCTCTTTTCCTTGTTGGAGTTGCAAGAGGGTCTCATTAACTTTCACCTTAGCCATCTAGATGTTTCTTTCATTAACTTCTTTCTATAGGCTGACCTAATCTCTATAGTAGTTCTTGACTCTCTCAAATTTGAGAGCCTCATTCTTCCAAGCAATAATCTTGATAACAAATTTTTGGCATAAGCCACAGACTTCCTCCATAGAGAGATTTCTATTCTATACTACTAATCTCCTAAGCTTAGTGTTCACCATGGCTAGCTACTCCTAATGTTGATGGATGAATTCTTGCATTTGTTATTTCTACACATCAACATTCCATAGGGAATGATTTTTTGCGATCAACATCTCATTCTCTTGGTGCTTCTAGACCAAGTTCTTTTGAACTAAATATGTTTTGGCCTTAGCCATATACTAGTCAAATATGGCCATCACCATTCCTATCTTAACCCATTTGAGTCTATCTTGAAACTATTAAAAAGCTTTATCTCTTATCAGTGTAGGGTTGAGGAGTGCAAGATTAGCAAGATGGGCTCTTAATTCGACAACCTCCATGATCAAGTGTTCATTTTGTGCTAGATAAATTTCGAGTTACTCTTCTAAGATGATACACTTGTTCTTTGCCTTAAGTAGCTCCAATTGGGCTATGATGATATTATCCAAAAAATCAAAGATATTCAGAATTGATTTCTCAATTCCCATTAGTTAGTCTAGCAACTCTTCATGTTAGGCTACCCTCAATCTTCTAGTAACAATTCTTGCAAATGTCTACACATCTTTGAGTATAGAAACATCTAGTATAGGCATCGTAGGTGCATCCAAAGCTTTAGTGATTCTGTCAGTAACCACTTCTACCCTTGGTGCTACATCACCAATACAATTACCCCTTCTCTATCCTCCAAATGCACTGAAAAGGTAGTAGCATTCCCAAAGATTTCTAGGAACTACGATTGTTGCAAGAGAGACACTATCACCTCTCAAGCACTAATGATTCAACCTTGTAGGTAGCTACATTCTTTGGGCTAAGAATATTCATCCACCTTCCTCTATTTGGCTAATCATTTGATCCACTTCATTAAGGTGACTCATTACAAGATGGTACATAAATGAATCTCCACCACTTGTTCATGCTTACTACTCCTGCTCACATAAGAGCTACTCTTAGATTTTGTGCAGGCACTCAATGGCTATGTGGCCCTCTAGCATTGTTTCTCGATGAGGTGGTGGAGGTGGTGGTTGCTGCTCCTCTTCTTTTGACAATGCAGGGATCTTATCCTTCATCATCTTAGACTAAGAGGTGATGAAAGTATGCCTAATTGTATCATTGATGTAGTGAACTATTTCTACCCTTTAATATATTTTTATGATAAGGCATGGAAATGGTAGGCTTTTTCTTCCATATTCATTCTCCTTGAAATGCTTCTCTATCTCTAGATAGATTAGTTGTGGAAGGTTAATAAGGAATTTTTTACTTAAAGCAGCACATGCTTTGGTAGAGAAGGTTGTCACCTTGCTGCACCTCACTGTCAAATTGAGGTGATAGGTTGCTATCTTGAAGTATATATGCTTCGCTAATGTGAGCACACCAAACTCCTTGTAATCAACTCCATAACACTATTGGGTCCACTCTCTTTTTGCCTCAAGGTCTTCTTGTGTTGATATTTCTACTAGATGGGTGCCAAAATCAAGTAGACCAAGGGCCTATGCAATAGATTCTACCAGGTAAGACACCTAAACGTTCTTGATTTTCATATTGGCTCCTTTCTTTCTACTATTCTAGAAGAGATATATCTCTTCCATGTACCACTCCCCACTAGTAGTGATGACCAACCACATGAAAGAGCTTTGCAATTATGCCTTGACTTCTAGTAGAGCATGGTCCAAGAATGGTCCAAAGTTTAGTTCTTGGAGAACTGATCATTGGACATCATGAGGCTTGATCGTATCTAGGTAGGCTTATGTCAATATGACTTCAAGTCTTGGTATGGGCCTAGTGCCTCTCCTCTTTTGGATTGTTTAGTTGCAGCCTCTTCTTCAAGAATTTGTTAAATAGATTCCACTTTGGACTTCTCCTAAAGAGGTCTCATTGTGTGAGGTTCTACTGCTTGTTCTTAGGCTTGTTCTTTTTGGCCCCTTCTAGTTCTAGGTTGTTTGTCCTTTAGTTGTAATGGTCCTTCTTCCTATGATTTTTGGTCTAGGTGTCATATATAATCACAACATGACCAATGATTAGCACTTAATGTGTAACTTTGAAACATTGGAAATACCTTATCACTTGAGGTAGTTACACTTGGCTAAGTTTTGATCATGGCTTGGTTGATTATTTTAATATTATTTTAATATTAATAATTAATTTTAAGTTTATCGGAGTTTGTTGGAAGGGTTAAAATCTCAAAAATTGATGGTTTAATGTTATTCTATTCGTTAACCCTTTGGGGGAGTTTGAAAAATTTTCATCAAAAACCTTAAGGCTTTGGCCCCCACAACTAAGAGCTTACCTTTGGTAGCTACAAGATTGAATAATAGAGTAATTTGAACAAACAGTGTGAAAGTTATGGGCTTTGGAAGGTTTTAGACTCTAAAAAACTGCAAAAGCTCCCCGCTTTTTTTGAAGCAAATGACAGAAAAATTCAAAGTGTTTGATGGTATTTATATAATTTTTGGGCTACATCGATGGGGCCTAGTCCACAAGGCTAATTCAACATAGTTGTCAACCACCATTGACTTATCAAAATCTAAAAAATATGAGCTTTAAAGGAAATTGGGATCAAATGGAAGCCCAAAAAGCCAAGAACATGATGAAAGCATTAGAAGATGGTGTTGAGGTTCCAAAAATGAAGAAATGATTCAAGAATGAGATTTGATAAAGAAGAATGCCTTAAGGAGCACACAATTGGATGCATGATGGAGCATACAAAAGATTTGATTGTGATGACATCTAAGAGTAGGAAGCTTAACAAACCAAACCATGAGATATGTAAGTGGGTCCTCCCCACACTGACACATGCCCTTTTTAACCTTGCATAACCTCAAAAAAAGAGTTTTTGGGCCCCATAATTGATGAATGGTTATGAAAAGTTGAGGACCAAACCTAGAGAATCTATTTAGGAATTTCAACATATCAAATTGAGACATGAAACAAAAAAATGAAAATTGATAATGAGGTATGGAGAGCATTGATGGATGTTATAGGGAATGGAATGGATGTCCTAATCATGATCACATGAAGTTGCTTGTGGAATTTGTGGTTAAATAACTTGATAAAGTCCAACATTAGTCTGGATCAAAACCAACCACTTTCAGTGACTTTGCATCACCACTCTAGCACCAGTCCATCTCCTCAAGACACAAGAATGCTCCACAAATAACGACCTTTCCTTATTTGAGAATAAAAGAGAAGCAAGAAGTGAGAAAGAATCCTAGTTAGAAGGGACCTTCAGGCATGGGTAACATGTCTTTCTTGTCCCATAACCAATGCTTGTAGCCCATTTATTTTGTCTAAGAGATGTTCTTTGAATTCCCATCACTTCTCATTTTTCTTATTTTTTTTTTTTTTTTTTGTTTCATATTTTATTTTTTGGATGGGAACCACACCATGCAAAGGCTTATTCAACTTTGAAACACCACCAAATTTGGACTACAATGTCTCAACTAAAAATTTGTCTAAGTATTAGGATGAGGCCACGTTTTGCAAATTTTTCTAAGTGCTAGGACTACACTCTCCATTTCCCTAGAGTGTAGTCAAGCATAGTCAACATGAAGGCATAATTTTTGTAGATTTTTCTAAGTGTTGAGACTACATTGTTTACTACCCAGAGCATAGTCAAGCATAGTCAACATGAAGGCCCAGTTTTTGTAGATTTTTTCTAAGTGTCGAGACTTTGCTCTTCGCCAGACCAAAGCATAGTCAACTGGAAGCCAAATTTAGCAAGTTTTGGCAAGTTTTGAAACTACGCTCACCCCTAGTCAAGAGCATAGTCAACCTCCCATGAAGAGTGTAGTCAGCTCACAATCATATTTTTGCAAAATTTTTCTAAGTGTTGTGACTACACTCTCCCCTAGTCCAAAGTGTAGTCAAGTGTAGTTAGCTAAAATAGCCTCTAGAGGCCTCCACAATGCAGCACCAAAACTTAGCTCAGCTCCAACTCATCTCTGACAAGCGTAGTTAGCAAAATGCATTTTGTTTCTATCCCCTTTTTATCCCCAAATTGTAACTATGCTCAACCCCACACAAGACAATGGAGAGTGTAGTCTCAAAAGTTGCATTTTTTCAAGTACATTGTGGTCCTCTTGGTGCATATACATGCACTTAGCAACATAGTCACAGTCTCTTAGCCTCATAGCATCTAGCAGAGTACAACAAATCACAGCATCTAGCAGAGTACAACAAAGCACAACATCACTAGCCTCAGTGGAGAGTGTAGTTGGGTGATGTCATAGTCCCACCATCCCCTCTACCATGTGGTAGTCTCTCCATGTTTCATGCTAAACCTAGCCCTATAAATACCCCAACCCTCAACGTTTTCAAGGTTGGAAAATTTAAGAAGTTAACAAGTTGGCAACTTTAAGCATTGGACAAGATTCAAGGTTAGCAAAGAGGCATTTCAGCAAACCAAAGAGAGGTAGATTTGCACATCATCATAGACCACCATAGTCCACTACACACCATGGTAGCCAACTCGATAGGCACATATACCATGGTGGATCATCAATCTCTATGTCCAAACACTCTTGAGACTATGACTACTCTATCCATTGGGCCTATTATACACCACATACTTTCTAAACCCTCTTGGAGTTAACTATGCTCAACCCCATTTAGGGTTCTCTCTCTCTCTCTCTCTCTCTCTCTCTCATTCTTTGCTTTTTCAGCATTGTACTTGCATTTTTCATTGTTTTAATGCATAGCCATGCTTGGGTGGTGGTCCCCACACATTGGGACCTTCATTTTTTACTAAAACCCTTAACTATGCTCACCCTTGTTGACACCATTAACACCACTCAACACTTAGTGTCATTTTGCATTAGCATCATAGCTAACCATACTACACCCCCAATTGCATTTGGTAAGTTCCTATTCAATCAAAAAGACTATTTAGGGTACCCAATCTCCATCCCCAGTAGGTCCTCATGCTAACGTAGGGTTAAACTATGCATCCATAAACCTCTTGGTGTTCCATCTACCAATGTTTTCGGTCACCAAAGTTTTCTACCGCTAGAAGGAGGGTCAAACCATATTCATCTTCAATGTCTATTATAGTTGTCTCGTGTGCTCTCTGCATCATTGTTGTTGGCTTCAGGCTAGCATAGATCCAACAACCCTATGAACCTACTACATGTGCAACAATATTTGGATCTTAGGCTGGCATAGGTGTCATCTACTAATCGATTGGTGTAGATTGGACCCAGTAGTCAATTCATCTAGAACCCCACGTAGCAACACATTCCCACAATTAGCCAACTTCTAAGTACTCAGTAAAGAGCACAGCTAGCTCTCAGCATAGAGATCATAATCTCCCAAGTTAGCCATTTTTCACAGTCACTAAAGTTAGTCATTTTTTTGCAACCAACAAAGCTAGCCATTTTCTTAGTCAACAAAGTTAGCCATTTTTCACAATCAACAACCTCTACAATTCCCTCTTGCAAATTAATCCACATACATGAGTTTTGAACAACCTTAAACATCAATCCTAAGCACACTCATTATCTTGCCCATCCAACAAGAAACCAAGATTGACCACCCTACCAATCTTGCTATGGTAGAGCAAAGGTAATCGCTTAAGCTGCATGGCCAAGACCCTAAGTATACCATGCTAAATGATGAACAATACAACTTCATCTATGCAAAGATGCAAGCAAGCCTATTCATAGACCATTTGGACATGGAAGCCAAACATGCCTACAAGCTTATCCATCGAAATGGATGAGAGTATATCCCCTCCTCTGTTTACTTCATCCCACTCATGAAATCCTACCATTGAATACTTGCCCAACTCATTCGAGAAAATGAGTGTGAAGTAGGAATAGACTACAAGGCACCCCTACATGGGAAGAAGGATGAGTTCGAAGCTAGTTCTGAGCATGAGGACTCCTTCCACATTATCTTCTAGTAGAACACCCCTAGTCTAGTCCTCCTACAATCTTGTTCACCTATCTTTCTTAAGATCGTTGTAGCCCTAGCATCACCTTCTAGGTCAATGCCTATGATAGTAACACACTAGACGTAGCATACACATCAAGATGCACTACCTCCCATTAACTTGCCCTTCATGGCATTGTCATAACCTATCCAATCACCTCTACCAATAGCAATCATGCTTGCTCAACCTTACATTCAAACAATCCATGTCCCCCAACCCCAAATGACTCAAGCACAGTACATTCTGCCTATCTCATTGGTACCCTCAGCAGTGGTCCAACCTATGCATGCAAGGCTTATTCCATTCACCATGCCCATAACATAGCCAATGCAATAAGCACCTGGCATGGTCCCACAACCTGCAACCAAGTCATGGACCACACAACCAGCACAGTGGATGGCACAACCAGCGCAACTTGCTAGAGTGTCATAAAACTTAGATTAGGCATTCCAACTAATCCAAACCTTTATAGAAGAGGTGAAGTGGCTTAAGGCTACCTTCTCTAAAATAGTTAAAGTACTGGACTTCTACTAGGATGAACTCATAAGTTCTACTATCCCATTGCAAACTCTGCCAACTAGGATCCCACTGCCCCAATTCACCAAGTACAATGATGAAGGAAATCCCAATGCACACCTAGTGACGTTCAGGCCTGAGTGCCTACTATTGCAAGCATGGCCACATGCCATCATACACATTTTTGCCATGTCACTCGCTAGCAAGGCACTAGACTAGTACCACACATTACCTAGGGGCTCTCTCTCCTCTTTGGAGAATCTTTTGAGCCAATTTGTGATGTGCTTAAAGTACAACTTGAAGTCCAAAACCACTTTAGACCAACTAATGCAAATCAAGCAAGGCCACTTAGAGCCCATGCAAAAATTCATCCAACACTAGAGCACCTCACTGAACAAAATTTGAGAGCCAATAATTGAGACACACCTCCTGGCCCTCTTTAAGGGTGTATTCAACAACTTCATCAAGTTGAAATTGTACTACTTGGCCCTGCAATCTCTGAGCCAAGCCTTTGCCTAGACCAAGAGCATACAGGATGTAGCCAAAGCTAGTAAGGACCTAGCCTACATGGCCTACAAAAACCTGCATGCCAAAAAAGACAACGATAAGGGGAAGCAAACTACAACCATGGAAACTATGTCCAAAGAGGCTAAAACAACCAACTTGAGGCACCAACTACTAGGTCACCCAAGGCCTCAACCAACAAAAAAACCACCAACCCTAGCACTATAGCAACTAACCTATCCATGTCATTAGTGGCCATAGTGCAAACCACTCCAAGGTCTAACTTTGAGTGCAAGGATTGCTCCAAGTACACCCCTCTACCATTAAAACCTTAGGAACTGTTGGACCAACTGCTGAAGGCTAGACGTATCCAGTACAAGTAGATGTCTGAATATGCTCATAAAAGACATGATCGATATTATGAGCTCCTAAGGAATCTCATGTTGATACTCCCAAATGAGCCCCTGGTCCCAAAACACTTTAGGCTGGATCGATTCTACCACTACCACCAATTTCCCAATCACAACACCAATTTTTGTATAGCCCTACAAGATTACCTCCAAAGGATGATTGATAGAGGTAAGTTGGTAATTGACACTACTAATCTAGTTAGGCCTTAGAACCAATCTATGAGGGTGTACAAGGACCCTCTAAATGCAGATGATGTAGGCTATGTCATAAATGCTATCAACATCAATGACAACCTACAACTAGTGTAGTGGCCATTCATGGTTCATGTGCCCTCTAGTAGTGAAAGGGCCTCCATGGCCCCTATGAGTTTGAGGCCCCCTTTCATTGTTAGAGTGCCACCTCAAGTAGCTACAACGTCCTTCATGGTTAGGATCCCATAGCATGTTGCAATAATAATAGTTCAACCATCCTTTGTCATCAAGGTGCCACAACATGCTGACTCCTCACCTACCCAAAGTTTGATAGTGGGCAATGCATCAGTCCCTTCTCATCCAAGGGCCAATCCTACTAGCAACATTAATAGACCCTCTAGGTGGCAACCTGAGAGGCCCAATGAGCATCTCATAGATAAGATGATTAGGCAACATCAAGAGCAAAGAGTGCTTAGTCCACTAAAACCAATCCCCATGGCTAAAACAACTAATGAGGCCACCACCAGCAACCTACAACAAAGGACTAAGGCCCTTGTATTGGCCAAGCCAACAAAGCTCAAGTCACCTCCCCACAAAATTTGTCTCTTAGGATGTATGGAAGAAGTCAAAGCCAATAAAAATGCAACCAATGGAAAAGACTTCATAAATGCATTAGCCTAAGTTAAGCAAGTGCTAAAGTAGAAGAACATAACATTAAGCTTCTATGACCTAATCATTATCTCATCTGCCCATTGCAAAGCACTAGTGTGAATGCTAACCTCCATTCCTGTCACAAAGGAAATCCTAACAAATGAGCATTCCATCCACACTATGATGTTACCTATAGCACTACAGGAATCAAGCTTCACACCCCTTGCATTTTGTAATGAGGCAATTAAGGTCGATCATGAGAATGGTGAGGTCATAACAACCCCCATGTTTATCACCATATGTGTTAGGCAATGCAAGATTCAGATGATGCATGTTGATGATAGGGCAGTAACAAATGTTATCCCATACATTGTCATTGATAAGTTAGGCCTCATGAATCAAATCAAGCTAACAAAAATCACATGCCTAAAGTCCTTTAACTGGTCATGCATCATTGTCAATGGTACCATCACAATAGCCTTCGTGGTAGGGGAGCAGTTCCCTATCATCGTTGAATTCATCATCATAGAAGAGATGCCAAGATTTAACCTAATATTAGGTAGGCCTTAGCTAGCCTAGCTATGGGCCATCTCCTCTCCGATTCATCAGAAAATCCACCTTCCGTACAAAGGTGGTGAAGTTATCATCCACGGTGATAACATCGTTCCTTCAACCATCAACAACATAGACATGGAGCAAGGGTTGAAGATCAAATTTCCTAATGATGTACCTTCAGTACAGGATAAAATGCATGAGGCTGACGCACCTAAAGAGGTAGTAGAAACCATTGACCTTCAGGAGGATGTCCTATGGGTAGAATTGCCCTTCAACATAGTGAGCGAGGGTCAAGTAGACTATTGAATAGTGCAATCTAGGCCCTACATGCCCCCTAACCCACATTAGGTTAGGAAGCAACTACGCAACTAAGGTTCCCCCTTAGTCTGAAGATGTGCTAGGAACTTACCTACTGTTCACTTCCCCACACCCTGCATCCTACTCCTCACTTACATTACATTACTATTGTAGCATATTATTTACATTTAGTTTAATTGCTTAACTTACCATTTGCATAGCCTATGCATTTGATAGCTTAGTTTACATTTCTATCATTATTTCTTTGATGCATAAAAAACATCAAAACTAAAATTACAAAAATAAGAGGTAGCAATAGATGACCTACCATGGCCTTAAACTGGCAACATATGACCCACCATGGCCTTAAACTAGAAACGTTATGGCCCACCATGGCCTTAAACTAATGATGTGTGGTCCACCATGGCCTTAAACTAGTAATCTATGGCCTAAAAAGGCCTAATACTACCATTCTTAATCCCCCTATGGTGGCCTGAAATGGCCTTAAACTATCCCCGTTAATCCTCTCACTATGGCCCAAATGGTCTAAAACTAGCAATACATAACCTAGAATGGCCTAAAACTATCATCATGGCCCAAAATGGCCTTAAACTAGTAGTATACATAGCCTACCATGGCCTTAAACTGGTAGCATGTGGCTCGAAATGATCTTAAACTATCATCGAAGCCCAAAATGGCCTTAAACTAGCAATTGTTGTAGCTCGAAATGGCCTTAAACTATCATCGTAGCCTGAAATGACCTTAAACTATCATCGTAGCCCAAAATGACCTTAAACTAGTAATTATCGCAACCCATAATGGCCTTAAACTATCACCTTTAATCCCATTGTAGCAACCTGAAATGACCTTAAACTAGCATTGGCCCTCCTACTATGGTCTTAAACTAGAATGGGGCTCACAATGGCCTAGTCATACTATCGTCACATAATCCTAACTTAGCACATTAATTCATCACATTATAAGCATAGCAAGCACATAGAAAATAACCATAAAAAGAAAAGTTTACACATTGCACATTACATATAGAAAATGCATTCATTAGATGTCATATGAATATCAGTACATAGCATGAATAGCATAATGTGGCAAAAACATAGCAAAAATAGTAAAGATGCCCAGTAGCAGGAGTACATCTAGCCATGCTCAATTAGTGGCACTAAGTGAGGGCAGAGGTTCTTCTTCCTCCATCATGTCGCTAGGGCCTGTAGCATTACTAGGTACCTACCATCATAACCATAGCAAAAACATGCTATTAGGAAGCAAATTAACATTATACAACATGCATTACCAAAAAAATTCCTAATTTTGGCAATAAACTCTGAGGCCCTACAAGTATAGGCCATCAACCAATCCATTTGACGCACCTAGTACTCACTATGTTATAGTACATTTTCATATGCTTAGCATTACATTTTATAGGTTTAACATCTTAAATAGTTTATAGAATTTTGGCAAAATTTTTCTAACTCTGGGCTACCCCAATAGAGAGTGTAGTCCCAAAAATGGCAAAAAATTTTCTAACTCTAGGCTATCTCAATAGAGAGCGTAGTTCTAAAAATTGCCAAAAGTTTCTAACTCTGGATTGCCTTAGTGGAGAGCATAGTCTGAAGAGGATGAAATTTTCCTAACTTTGAAACCACCCTAACTACACTCTAAAATGTAGAGAGCATAGTCTTGAAAAAAAAAAACATTTTTCCAAACACTTGCAATGTAGGCATTTTCACAAACACTTGCCAAACTATGCTCTCAACCCCTGGAGAGTGTAGTCCCACAACTGTGGAGAGCATAGTCTCCCACAGTGTTGCATCCAATAACCCCCTCTACTTGCTACCATGGCTAGCCACACCTTTGCACCCTCACAAAAACAAAGAAATAAAAATAAAAAAACATGCCCTAGTGCTAATTACCCTTGTGGCCCCTATGACCACTTTGCAAGGCATAATCTCCTCTCCCCCATAGCCCTTGTGATGTGCCATAGGGTGCAGTTACCCCCACAACCCTCAAAACATGCAACATGCTTGGCCCCTACCTCGTGCTAAAGACAACAAGAAATTTTTTTCAAAAAAAAAAAACAACTACAATACTTGATGGCATCCATGGCTCCCCCTCAAACTTGTGCCATGCCACCAATACACAAAGCCTAGCCTTCCCTATGTGGTCCCAAGGGGCCAAGCAAAAACCCTTGCCCTGCACTAAAACACAAAAAAAATTAGAAAAACAAATGTAAAAATAAATCACTGCCATGCCCCTCGCCTCTACAGTAGGCTACTTCCTAGCCTACCCTCACATCCCAGCCACTGAAGGAACACCTACAATCTCACCTTGGCCTGAACCCTAGTCCTTGCATGCCCCAAACTTCAACCCCCACATTTGCCCTAGCTCGTATGCCCCAAAAACCCTCGCTACCATTAAACCCTACCAAGCCCTATAACCTCATGCACTACCCTTGTGGCCATGCTACACCATGCAATGGCAACCATTCCCTCCTACCACATCAAGATAAGTAGCCTGCAGCCTTTCCCATAACCTAACAAGAAAAGAAAACCTGCTACCCAAAACCCTCCCCACCATCATGCCCTCTCCTCCATTGCCACAGCTAAAACAACATGCAATGGTAGTGGCCACCACCCTAGCAAAGCACCATGATAGGGCACATCGCATGCATGTAGTAGGCAGCCTAATGATCGTTCCCCCTCATTGATGTTCACTAGTCTTGGATGCAGGCATCCACTCTGGCACACCATTCTCCTCCAACTACACTCTTCACTAGCAATGCAATAGCAATGGTAAGACTACGCTCTAGACGTCATGGCTGAAAATAAGAAAATGACAACTTATCCATGGTAAAACATGCCTATATACCCTCTTAGGGTCATTTAATGCCCCACCTAGGACTATTCTCCACACCAAACACCGAATGGAGAGTGTAGTTGGATGAGAACATAGTCGGGTGAGAGTGTAATCA